>JAXQQM020060593.1:0-47998 GCA_034641835.2 Pinus albicaulis | reverse complement strand
CTAAACCCTTCGTTCAAAGAAGAAGCAAAATTCTATCAGCTTTATCAATACCGCCAAGCAGTATGTAGTCGCCGTGATCTTCGCACTAACTCCTATGATGATGCAAACCTTGCAAGATTTTCAAATCAAATGTGCACCTCCTATCTCCATTATGTGTGATAATACAAGTGCCATCAGTATTTCAAAGAATCCTGTTATGCATTCGAAGACCAAGCACATTCCCATCAAGTATCACTTCTTACGTGAACAAGTGCTTGAGCAAAAGGTGAAGTTGGAGTATGTTCCCTCCAAAGAAAAAGTTGCTGATATCTTTACCAAACCTCTGCCCAGGGAAGCGTTCGAGTATCTAAGACAGAAGCTGGGAGTGTTCTCTGCCAGTCAAAAGAACAAATCTGCATAAATTTAGAATATGGTAGTGGATACGCGTTTCCAAACACGTATATACCAAGAAATTCTACGTAAAACTGCGTATGGTTGAAGTCACACAATTTTTGCTGGTTCACTTTCAGTTGAGTCACTGCATCGCTGGGTATCTCCTATACCGTTGGTATCTCGTGTATTTCGCCTCTCACTCCGTTTCTAATGTTTTGATGAAGATGCCTTGATGATTTGTTGTAGTTTTCGATACAAACTAAGGGGAACCTATCATTTGGAAAGACGCTGAAATGCACAGATTCAGGGGGAGCATTAGCTTTGCTGACTATAATGCAGTGTTGGCATTATTATGGTTCTGAAATATGTTCTCTTTCTTGAGGACTTTCTGGTGTTGGTCATAAATGGTCATATTTATATTTGGTGAAAAGGTCTTGTTGAGACCCATGATGTAAAAATTGTAATATTCAGTCATGTAAGGACTTGTCATTTTTGTAAACCCACTTGGTTGGGTAGCTAAGTCAAATTTTGTAAACCCACTTGGTTGGGTACTTGAGTCTTATATGTAAATCCACTTGGTTGGATATTTGATGTAAGTATGAGTCTTTGGTGATAGGAAGTTCATAGAGTCATGTACTTCATCGACAAATATGTTTGGAGATTCAGCATGGACTCAGGGGGAGCTTGGCCACTTCAGCACATATCAGATCTGCAGACTGTTTCTTCCACATGAGGAGAAAAGGGGGAGAATGTTGGTTTTTGATCCGCCCTTTGCCCTTGATGTCAAAGGGGGAGAGTGACATGGTGTTTGAATGAAGAGAAGATAATGATGTCAATTATTTGGGAGAGTGACATATTTGGGAGAGTGACATGGTACCTATCTGTTGTGGTAACCAAACACCATCGTGGTTGCCATCAAGTCCAAAGGGGGAGATTGTTGGAAATATGATGCAGAGTGTTGTCCTTGATGGCAACCCACTGAATGGAGATGAAGACATGTGACTATTGACATGTGTTTTCCTTGATGGCAATCCAACTGATGAAGTTATTCTTGACTTGATGGACTTGTGGGGGTACTAAGGAATTAATGTGCTCAAAATATGATGAAAAGAGTATGTCTCTAGGTATACGCGGATTGGCCTAGGGGAAGTCACGTATGCACGCGGAAAAGAACGTGCCAAGTCGCATATGGGCTAAAGCGCTCAAAAGTGCAAAACCAAGGGTAACCACCATGGTATTGACCCATGGTATTGGGTAATGATCCGCCTAATTGACCCCGTCCAGGTAGTTTTGGGCTCATGGTAGTGTTTTGGCCCATGGTATTGAAAAAGGGGCTCATGGTATTGAAAAAGGATAAACATATATAAGGAGAAGAATTTCATTGTGCAAATCATGAGTGTGGGTGCAAGATGTCTCAGCTTGAATGAATACTTCTCTCTGAAGTATATCTGAATGGAAAGGGTTACACTTGAATGATAAATCTGAATGTATGATGCACCAATGATGAAGAAGGGGATCTAGATCTGAATTGCCCTTGTATTTACTAGATCCGATTATGGAAGGCTTAGATCGGTGATGAGGCGAGCATCCAGGTGAACATATGTCTGAAGCAAAAGGGTAGATCTGAACTGAATATCTGATCTGATGAAGTATGCTGCTCTGTAATGATTGAAGATCTATACGCTACTTCGCCGCGGAGGAAGCGCGTATATACGCGGCTTCAGCGAAGAGAAAGCGCGTATGCACAATAAAATATACACTGAGTTATACGCTGATTTGTGTGGACGAAAGCGTGTATATACGCGACATCAGTGAAGTGAAAGCGCGTATGCAAACTAGGGTTTGCTGAAGCAAAGGGTATGAAATATCTGATCTGTTCTGCTGTGTTTCTGCTATCTGATCTGTGTTGTTAAGTATCTGTTGGTGATGTATGTTTGTGTTTAAAAGTTTGGAAAGGGTCCAGTCTGGAAATATGATGAAATGTGGCTTGCAAGTGGTGTTCTATTGAAGTTGTTGGATCCAGTGTGAAAATTGATGAAACGTGGTCCAAGGTGGTGCTGAAGGTTGTAGCCTTCAGTCAGGGGGTTGTAGCTCCCTTCCAGGTGAGGCTGGTAAACGAGATCGGGGGGTCGTAGCTCCCTTCCAGGAGAGGCCGGTAAACGAGTCAGGGGGTTGGAGCTCCCTTCCAGGAGAGGCTGGTAAACGAGCGCAGGTGGGTGCCTGCGTGCTGGTCAAGTCTGCGCCAGCACATATGTTGTAAGATGTTTTCTCTATAATAAAATATTGAAGGCTGAGCAACTGCAGCGGTGGTTTTCTCCCGATTTGGGTTTCCACCTAAAAATCTTGGTGTTCATGTGTGATGCTTTGTGTGATGGTTTATTCTGTTCTTACTGCACTTGTTTACTGTTTATTGAGCATCTGATGAATGAATGATGGAATAATATAAGTAAAAATTTAGTGACTGATCTATATCTCTGTGTATATGCTAGTTTCATAAAGGGGATCCGCGTATATACGCTAGTTTAATGAAGGAAAGTAGCGTATGGGTTTTAAGGAATGAAAAAGTAAAAGATTTGATTATGCAAAGAAATACTTGACTCACCCCCTCTCATTATTTTTCCAACGGTGCGCAGGGAGGAGGGGAATCTTCAAAAATACATCGATTTCTGGCAATCCAGATTTCCCATATAACATAGAAAGGTGTAGTGTTTAATGGATATGCGAATTCAGCCCATGATGTAATAGATTGTATACAATCAGAAGGTTGCCAAGATGAATCGCGAATAACACCTGAGAAATGCATCCAAATCGAAAGGCTGAAAGGGCAAGTAAAAAAGAGATGTGATGAGGTTTCTTCCTGCAATCGACAGAAGGGGCATATTCTAGGACCCATAAAGCCCCGCCTACATAAAACATCCCAAGTCAATATTTTATTTTTCCATAATAGCTAGATAAATAATACAATCTTGTTTGGAATATTTAGGAGCCAGGAAAAGTAGAAGGGAGACGGCGCAGCAGAAGGATTTGGCTGAATGAGACTTTCATAAATGTCCTTCACAATTAAGCCCGATCTAGATGTTCTTCCGTTCCAAGTCAGTTGGTCACCATTTCTGTTATACGATAGTCCTAGTCCTTGTAGAAATTTTTTATACTCGTTCCATGCCGGTAGATCAATTCCATATATGCCCAGCCTGTCCGCAGATTTCCAAATGGGAGCATCAAGGGACCAGCAGAGGATAAGGTCCGATAAAGTAAATATGCCCGTCTGTTGTAATCTGTGTAATAAGTGTTCATCTATCTAATATTGTTTAGATGATGAAAATATCCTGTCGATCCCAATGAAAATAGTTCGCCCATTCCCAAATTTCCACGCAATTCTTTTACTCAGCAAGGGAATGATCTTGAAAAAACTTATCCAAATTGCAGATGCCCGACGCGCCTTGATAGATCCACCCAAATAAATAAGCTTTAATGGGTCACTCTGTATGTATTTAAGTCTGATGATGCTCGACCATTTTCCATCACAATTAAGAGCGCGCCAAAGGGATTTTATCAATAAAGCATTGGCGAAAGATCCAATGTTTAGTAATCCCCAGCCTCCATTTCTTTTCGGAACCGATATTTCGCTCAATTTGCAAAGATGTATGTTGGTGTGATCAGGATATGAACCCCATATAAATTTTGCAATCATAGAATTGATTTTGTTTACTGTGTATGCCGGGAGGAAATAAAGGTGCGACCAGTAGACAATATATTGTGACAGAACAACCATTATCAATATGTATCTACCTCCCATCGAAAGTGATCTGTTTTGCCACTTGTTTATCTTGTTGTTGAACTTTTCGACAAGCCAGATCCAGTCAGTAGTAGTATAAGAGCATGCCTTCAATCTAAATCCTAGGTAGGTGAGTCCCTTAGAAATATGGCGACTGTTTGTTCCCATAAAAGTTGCTATGAATTCTATTTCCTCCATGTCACCCTCGTTGTATATAAGAAGGTATTTGTCATTGTTGATGCAAAGCCCAGAGGCATGTCGAAATTGGATGAGGATATAGTGTAAATAAAACCACTGATTTATGTTGAGCATACCGAATACTAATAAATCATCAGCAAATAGTGAGTGTGTGACAGTTACCGAAGGGGAGAAAGGTAGACCTTTAAAGTAGCTTCGTTCCTCTGCCATCTTCATAACATTGTTGAGGCAGTCCATGATTAGAATAAAAATGAGGGGGGATAATGAACATCCCTGCCTCAAACCCCTTTCAGCTCCAAAGAATGCAGTCGAAATACCATTTATGAGGACTGCATATTGCACAGAGGTGATACAGGCCATAACCCACTCGAGAGACCTCATTGAGAAACCGATCTTGAGGAGAATAAGTCGAATAAAAGACCAATCAGCAGAGTCGAATGCCTTCTTAATATCAATATTCATGATGATTGCCTCATATTTGTTTGCGTGAATCAAATGAAGAGCCTCCTGAGCAATCGCGATTGCATCATGTATGGACCTTCCACCCAGAAATCCAAATTTCTCTTTTGAAATCCTAGACGATAAGGTTGCTCGGATTCTGTTTGCAATTATTTTAGAATTTAGCTTGTATATTACATTACAAAGTGCAATATGCCTATATTCTGAGAACTGTTCAGGGGAAGACGATTTTGCAATGATAGTTAGAAAAGTTGAATTCATATCAGTAGGAACAAGACCCATTACTCTAATATGTTTGGCCATCCTGAGGATCTCATCCACCATTAAATCATAGAAGTGTGAGTAAAATTCGTTCAATCAATTCACCCTGAAACAATGACTTTGTTTTCATTTGACCCCTAAAATGTCTGGACCCATTTTTGGAGGTTTTTCGAACAGTAATATTTTTAGCCGATTCTGGAGAAATGTGTAGACCAGAAGAAGTAGATGGTTTTCCATATACTGTGAGTGTTGCTAATTCTAGCAAAGGGTTGTGTACAATTGCCTCTAAGTCGTTGTCAACAATATTTTTAGATGATTCTAGACAAAGTGGAGGAATCGGTATAATATTTTTAGGTGATTCTGGACAAAGTGGTGGAATCGGTTCAATTGGAGAAGATGGAGAGGCCTGTTCAAGTGGTGGCATAGAAGGAGACACCTCTAACGGTTCGGATGTGAGCAGATGTCGTGGCGGGGTGTGAAGATATGATGTTATAACTCCCTGTGGTTCGTCAAGTGGAATTTCATAGTGTGGTGGGATGAACTTATGAGATGAAGATGATTTTTTAGAGAGATAAATGTCCTGGTTATCAGATTTATTCCTGGTATTATTTATCTTTTGAGAAGTAGAGTGAAAATCAGATGAGGTTGATTTAACAGAGTTGTTGGAAAGGGGAGTTGTCTTACCATAATTAGAGCATTTTCTTTTTGTTGTTTTTTCCATCTTGTGAGATGTCTGCCTTCTCTGCAATGATCCCTTCTCCAGTAACGCATTGGACAGGTTTTTTGTAGATGACCCGTGTGATGGAAAATTAGACATCTAAATATGATGCCCCAGCAGTCTATTCTCTGGCGATGAGTTCGTTGTCCCCAAATGAGATCCACATCAGACGGAAATCCTCCTTGCAATGTGACTTCAACTAATATCCAAGAAATTCGCTTGTCCACTGCGCCAATACATTGGGGTTCTAGATACTTTGTTATCCCAATCGAGTTTCCAATAGCTTGTAAGGTCTTTAAAGTCCAGAATTCGAGTGGCAAGCCTGGTAGTTTTACCCAAATACATTTGCTCTTCGGAGCATCTATAACAGGGTTAAATCCCAAATACCATGGGAGCAATTGAATGAAGTTTCTTCCTTTAACCCAAGTTCGATTCATGATCTTTTTGCAATACTCTTCATGCAGGAAATGCACACTAAACCAGTTCCCCATCATTCTGCTTACTTTGGGAGTGTATCCCAGAATTGGTGTCCAGTTTAATTTTAACCCATTCAGTCATATCTACAGAAAGATCCTCTGGAAATAGCCACCTGCCAATCAAAACTCGTTTCTGTAATCCTGCCACTCTATTCCAAAGATCATTGTGTTCCAAAAAGATTTGTTTTACAGAGGTGGCAGGTTTATAACATCTGTCTTTGTAAGAGTTCTTTCTCTGGTGTAATCCCTGTTGTGCACCTGTGTGAGGATGTTCTTGATTTGTATATATACCTTGACTATTACTTCCCCGATCCTGTGTCTTATCATCTCTATTGATTTCAGCACTCATGATCTTGTTCTCTTTTCACTGAATTCTTAATCAAATCCTACAGAGTTTTTTTGTTCCTGATTTCGATTTAATTTATCTCTGTTTCTTGAATCATGCAGAGTTTTCTTGTTCCAGACTTCAATTCAATCACAACCTGCGACTTGCGACTACATTGTATTGTACTGTACTGTGGAAAGCTACGAATTTCACCTCTCAAACTACGACTTGCGAGATTTAAAGTAGTTGTTTATAGACGTAGAGGAACCGTTAAAATTGGCTATAATTTGGACAAAAAAATTCAAAAAATTTTGCAGTAGCTGTGTTTGAATTATGTTTTTGATAGTAAAAATGGATTCAGCAACATCAAAAACCTCTAAATACTCAAAATATTGAAATTTAATAACTATAACTTAAATTTACAAAAATCCCTACTAATTTTTTTAAAATCTCACCAAAATTTCCATAATTTTCAATTAAAAAAACAATCTAAAGCTATTTTAAACCCCGGCTATATCATGTCACTATCTACCATAATGTCACTATCTATTAAATGTAACACATAGCATGTCACTATCTGTTTACTATATTGTCTTGCACACTGCTACTGCCACTGCTATCGTGCATAGCGGTACTCCCTCCACGGTCAGAGGATATTTTTTATTTATTCGATAATGGGAATTTTAAATTTTTATCTATTTCCTATATTTAACTTTAAATAAGACACTAGTCAAGGATGGTAGGCATCATTAAAAAATTTACAAAAGGATGGGTAGAATTTTTTTTTCCAAAAAGAATTGGAAATTTTTAACTTCAAAAAAATATAAAATTTGAAATATAGTTATTAAACTTCAGAATTTTGAATCTTCTAAATTTTTTGATATGAGTAATCTATTTTCTAACATAAAAAGTTATTTAAACTAGTTGGATTTTTTAAATTCCGGAATTTTTTTGACTTTTGGAGAAAAATTGTGACGTCGTAAACAACGCCCTAACTTTTCAGTGGGGACGGGGAAGACCAGAATTTCTGGCAGAAGCACACGAAATATTCACATTAAAAACAAAAATCAGAAAAAGTTGAGAAGATTAGACTGCCACTCGGGAAGAAAACCACGTATTGGTCAAATTTGCAGAAAGGAAACTCTATTGACATAGAAAGACATATGAATTAGAATTTTCACATTCACATGGTATTTGACAAAAAAAAACCTAATATCAACAATTCGTTCCAAAATGGTCCCTTCACTATCACGAAACCATTTGGTTAAAGAAGTGAATTTCGCGAATTCTCCACTCTTCCTTTGCGCAGCCTATTATGCTATCTACCATGTTGTATCATTCTTTTCAGAATAGGATAGCAGTTCTGAGATACCGGTCTCCCACATAAAATCACTATGATGACGGAAACATGGACCATTCATTGCAGATACACATCTTTGAAACAAGAACGGCCACTTATAGGTACTGTCCAAAGAAGCTTACACAGTTTTTTAATCCCGCTGTTCATATGTTGCATACTTTCCACTGCTATATTCACGTCTGTTTCTTCTGAAACGAACTGTTCGAATTACGAAATGCAATCTCTCTTGGCTTTTAAAACCCCTTTGCATGATCCTGCCGGACATTTGGCTTCTTGGAATGTTTCATTAAGTTGTTGTGATCAATGGGAAGGTGTTTCCTGCGACAAACGAACCGGCCATGTTGTTGCGGTAGATTTGCATAATTGCAATTTGAGCGGTGCCTTCTCTCCTGAACAACTGGTTGGGTTAAGGGATTTGCAGAGTTTGAATGTAAGCTCCAATAATTTTACAGGTCAACGTATTCCCCAAGAGCTGGGCCTCTCGAAAAATTTGAGATACCTCAACCTGTCCACATCAGGATTCGCCGGTACCAGTCCATGGCAGCTCGGAAATATTTCTAGCTTGACAGTACTCGATCTGTCCTCCTCACAAATATCTGCGTTGGCAAGTCACGATCTCTTGTGGCTTACAAATCTGACGGCCTTGGAACATCTTTCTCTTGACAGAGTCGATCTCTCGGCAACATCGTCCTCATGGGGAGAATCAGTAAGTCGGCTTTCTCACCTCAGAAATATTTCAATGTCAAACTGTGGACTGACATGTTCCATTCCCTCTTCCCTGCAGAACCTTGGCTTCCTACAAGTCTTGCATCTTGATAGAAACACATTTCACTGTGAATTCCCTAGTTGGTTAGGGAATGTGACTAATTTGGTCTCCCTGCAGATGAGCAGTGAAAATGTCAATGGATTTCTTCCATTTGAGAGCCTCTCCCGGCTTCCTTATTTGAAAAGGATTTATTTGGGAAAAAATAAAATTAGGGGGAGTGTTTCTCAAATTTTTTAGGGAAAATGGAAGAAACTAACAATATTCCAGATGCCAAACAATAGTTTGTCCGGTTTTATACCACCTTCTATAGCAAATCTATCATCTCTGGTTCAGCTACAAGTGCAAAAAAATAGGTTGAATGGAGTGATATTAGAAGCTGTAATGTCCCTTTTTCAGAAATAACACAAGTCTATTCTAGAGATAGACTGTGGGGGCATTTTCTGGATATGTCACCTCTAAAGAGAGGGTGAGATCCAGAGGCTACTTGGCCCTTCACAGACTTTTTCTATAGCTATGTGAAATTTCCTATTAGGAAAATCTACTCTATTGAGAATGTCTCAAGATAGAGCTACAACAATAAGCAAATACATCTAATGGAAAATAGTAGTGAATCTATGAACACATAAAATGCCGGAGAACTCAATGGCCATCATATTAGATCATAGAAGCAATAAAATATACAACTCCTTGAGGAAATGATCACTCAAGCAAGGCACAACAAGCCTCAAGAAATCGGTATGAGAAAACATGAGAAACACAACTGCATTAAGAAAGCCCTAGGCCATGAATGCACAGTTATAGGAGGAACTGCTGCATAAAATATAGAAATACAAAGATATAGCAATGATAGGCTCAAATAAGAAGGGGGAGCATGATCTCAACCCCTGAAAATACAATACATCAATTCTCTAAAAGGATTGGCTGAAATCTATACAAAATTGGCATTTTGCAGAAATGTCGGAGTAGCTGGGTAGCAGCTACTCAAGAACTGGAAATACAAGGTGTTACACCATTTTTTGGTCATCTAACTTATCATCATTAGATGGACCTAAGTACACCATGTAAGACCAATTTTACCCTAAGTAAAATTGCTTTCACTATGTAAAATAACTTAATAAACCACATTTATTAGGTTGTTTATGGTCTAAACAGGAAACCCCAAAAGGAAATATTAAACAAACCTATATTTTTTTGATTTTCCTCATGGAATAATTAATTAAACCATAATTTAATTATTATTCCCAGTCATGTTTAACCAAAAAACAAAGAAATTAATTAGATAAACCTTTATTTATCTTATTATTTTCTAGGAATAATTATTTAAATCTTATTTAGATAATATTCCTTGTTAAATATGACCAAATCACCCACAAATAATTAAATAAATCATTATTTATTTAATTATCTTTTAACCACTTCCTTAAATAATTAAATAAATCATTATTTATTTGATTATCTCCTAACCGCTTCCTTAAAAAGATAAATAAATCATTTATTTATTTATTTTTGACAAATTAAGGGATTTGACCCAAGTCAAATACCTTTTCCCTCCAACAAATATAATAAAATATTCCATAAAAAGTGGATCTAGATCTGGTTAACCCATGCATCAAGATCTAGAATGACCCAATATTTTGTTATAAATAGGAGGGTTTTTCCTACCATTCTTCACCTTTTGTTGCCTATTAGATCACTCTGGATCTATACACTTGGTCACCATTTTCTGCCATTTGCTATGTGAGCTCCCTTTGAGTTTCATTCTTTGTTTGGGTTTTCTACACCAACAAGAGAGAGAAATCTTAGATCTGAAGTGCTGAGGACTTCCAAGAACCCATCCCACTGAGGAGAATTGGATACGCCTTCTTGTTTTCCTCCAAGGTGCCCGATTAATATAAAAATTCTTTCAAAAATTGTTCTTGTCTTGTCTATTGGTATATGGAGCAAACCCTTGTTTTTTCTGCTTAATGTCTTTCCATGCATAGATCTGGTTTTTGCAGCTCTTTTTTGTTCAACTAACCGCAGATCTGAAGATATTGGCAGCCACTTTTGTTGTTAGGGCTATTAGTTATGCGTAGCTAAAGTGGTCCTTTTTCGTACACTTTGACAAAGGATTCATACTAACAAATGGCGACTCCACACGGGTTTTAAATTACGACCGCTGTCGTTTTTCATATTCCTGCATATCCAGCTACTTCAGACCCTAGGGTTTCTTTTCAGCTGTTTATTTTTCCTATTTTTATGTTGTTTTTTCTCACATAAAACCCTAAAACATTAAATTTCTTTCGTCGTGTTTAGCTATTAGGGTAAACGACACAGTATAGCGAGGCAACACATGAAAATCTACATGAGACAGCCTTGGGCAGGGTACATGCACCACAGCCCATAACTGCGACTTTGGACCTCCAGTCCCTTTTCTACACCTTTGCGACACATGAAAGCGAATTGAGGAACACACGACTTTACCAATTTTCGGTGATTTTACGCAATTTTACGGAGTTTCTTTGAAGCTTCTATCGAGTTTCCGGCCTCGTCTCGGCCACTTTGACCTAGTTCGATGTTTTTACTCATCTAAGTGGGAACTTCTTCTGGGGCTTTAGTACCCTCACCTTTTTCACCTTTGTGGAAGAGTTTTAGCTGTTTCAGCCGTCTGTTTTTCAGAGTTTCAGCCTTCCCTTTTTCAGATCTAAAACCTCCTCTTCAGATCCCTTTAAATCAGCCTTTCTTCCTTTCAAATCACCTCTTGTCGTTTTGTTTGGACCTCCCTTTAGGACCTCCTCCATGTCCTTTCCGTTTTTTGCTGATTTCCTACCTTTTTTCTAGCCACCTTGCCTCTGTCTCTTGGCTGTGATCTGCACCTCTTCTCAGCAGCTTTATCCTTTAGATCCCTGTCCCTTTTGACCTTAGATCTATTGGCCTCTTTTCCGTGTGTTTTGCCTAAATTTTTCCCCTTTTTTAGATTAGTTTTGAGAGACCCGCCTTCTTGGGTTAGATAGATGCACAAGTAGCTGTTAATTTTCTGTTATTTCAGCATTATATACTGTTCTCTGCAGATTTATTTTCAGTTACGCAGCACACTTTTTTCTTGCTCTCAAAACGGAAAGGGTTTAAAAATTAAAATTAACGCACATCACACACTGACCCTAAGTGAAGAAGCGCCTGGTTAACACCGCCTGGCAAAGACTCTAAAATCAATTATCACTGCACCTTTCTACCCTTGACCTCGCTTGATTTTGTCCCTCCCTGCCCTTGTCGGTTGTCTTCTTCCTGTCATCATTGCGCCCCTAAGGCGCGCTTCCCGGAGACTTCTTGGCCTTCACCCTCGGTTTCAGGTTGGTCGAAGCTCCGCCCGAGTCGGTCCCGGCCGGTCCTCACGATCCGCACTAGGAAAAAACATACGATTCATCGGGTTCTTCTTCTCCTCCTGGTTCTCCCCATCACCTTCACCATGTACGGTCCAGGCCCCTATGGCTGAGTGGTGCTCCGAGCTAATGCGGGACCCTACTACTGACGGAACCGCCAGGGAACTCACCTCGGCCATACCCTTCTTTGCCGTACATTAGACCTCGGCCCTCCCCGATTTCAATCGATTGATCAATGACCCTATCCATGATGTTGGTTGGCACATGCCAACCAAGCTCCCCTCCGACATCCCTAAGTTTGAGGGCCTTAATGGCGAAGATCCAACCAATCATGTCCGATCTTTTCACATGTGGTGTTCCTCCAATTCCATTACCGATGACTCCATCCGTCTTCATTTGTTCCAACGCACGCTTACCGACGAAGCTTCTAAATGGTATGTTGAACAAGCCACCTCTTCCCATACCACCTTTGCGACCCTTGCCCAAGCCTTTTTATCTTATTTCCAGCTCCCTCTCCGATACGATACTGGCACGGAGCTCTTGACTTCATTCAAGCAAACCTCTTCGACCCGCCTTTCCGCCCATGTTTAGGAATGGCGAAGAAGACGGAGCTTATGTCGAGCCCCCCCCTTCGAAGATCGGGTTTACATGGACTGGTTCCTTCGCACCCTCTTAGCTCCTATCGGCAAAGATGTCGCCTCTCACTTTCCTCAAACTGAAGAAGTCGCCCTCCAAATAGCCTTGAAATATGACCTGATCTATGCTCAATCTGGTTATGTTTATACCGTTCTCCCTGACCTCCCCAGGCCCGGTGGCGCTAACGCCCCGGGGGCATCTCATTCTGCCGACGGTATCATTGGAGCCCTGTCCCATTCGTACGCTCAACCTCCTATGGGATATGGTCTCCCTCAGGGAGGGGCCAGCACCTCTAGCACTCTTCCCCCTCTCGGTAGCATGTATCCAGGATACGGCATGCCTCCTCCTTTTGCCCAACCTCCTGCTTACCTCAATGTTGCCCAACCTAACCATTACCTTTATCCGCAGCCTGGTGCGCCAGCTCCTCCAGCATATGCCCTTCCATCTCCCTTGCCTCCTCCAAACCTGCAACAGCACTTACAACCCCCTCCAGGGAAAGTATTTGCACAGCAGGGCGCGACTAATCCCCCTTCTTCTCAAAGAAGGCGGAGAGGCAACCCAAACCAATCTGCCCCTGGTACCCGTGGACCCAATCCTGGTGTTGACCCTAACACTGCCAACCAGCAACAGGGCACTCAACCCAAGCCAGACAGGCCGCTTCGCACAAATAAGCCTTGTTCGTGTTGCGGTGTTTATGGTCATTACACCCATGATTGTCCCCTCTTACCCCAGATGCGGCAGATGTGGGAGTCTCAAGCCACATTGCGCGGACAACACACCTCCCCTCATGCTCCTCCTAATGTGGCAACTACCCAACCAGCTGTGTTTACTGATCCTTTCCCTCAGCAAGGATTCGTGGCTACCCAACCGTCTGACAGCCAGGTCGCCACTCCCCCTTCCCTTTCTGGTTCCTCTGATTACCAGATCCTTATGATGCACTTCGATCCTTCCCCGACCGTCGACCTTCACCTTCAAACTCGGTCTGCCTCCCGTTACCCCAAGCCTCCTGCTCGTCTCCGAGCCTCCTTCTTGGTCTAGAGCCTCTTTAGAGCATCCGGTGGCCCTTACCTTATCCCTCAACCCAAGTTGAGTTCTGCCTGGGTCTACAGGGACCCCTCGTCGAAAGTTTTTCCCTTCCCGATCGAAGTCAACATTAGGTATAGTATGGTAGATGATTTGGGCGCAATCTCCTGGCACATGCATTTCCTGGCTTTGGAACTCTCAGGTCGTGCCCTTTAAAGAGGCTCTCTTGTCTGCCATGTTGGCAGATCGTGTTGATGACCAAATGATTGTTTTCGACGCCACTCAATCGGACCATCCCCCTCTTCCTGCTTCCGTCGCCTTCCAAATCCCAGTCAAAATCCGGAACGCCAACGTTTCACGGTGTATAATTGATGAGGGGGCATCCACCTGTGTGATGTCTGCTTCGGTTTGGAAGCAACTCGGATCCCCTGAGCTGGCCCCTTCCACGATCACCCTTTGAGCGTGGGACGGCCACGCCTCCTAGCCCATTGGCCTTTTCCGTAATTGTCCTACCACCCTCGCTGGTAAGACTGTTTGCATTGACGTCGAAGTCATAGACGCCCCGCTAGACTACAACATTCTATTGGGGCGAAGCTACACCTATGCTATGTCTGCTGTCCCATCCGCGGTTTTCCGCAAGATGTCTTTCCCCCATAATGGAAAGATAGTCACCATTGACCAATTGACATATCATGAGCCAAAATCTCAGACCTCACCTGAGACGACCATCTCTTCTGTAGCCAACAAGCAAACCGTCGATTCCTTGACCAGTGTCTCCCCCGGCGTTTACAAAGATTCCTCCCTGCTTGGAACTTTTCCTAATCTTCCCCTTTCTCCTATCACTGATCCCATCTTATCGAATGTTTGCATGATGCAATCATCTCAGGCTGCCCTTAAGCGGCCTGCCTCGGCTAGTCAGCAACCTCCCCCTCGCCCTCCGCACCCCGCTCCTAGCTATTCATCTCAGCCAGCCGGACCTCCTCCTTCTGGCCCTCCCCCTACAACCGGTATCCCTGAACCCCTTTATCCTCCTGGATCGGTTCCCCCAGGCCTTAACCATCTCGGAGCCGTCCCTCCTGGTCATTACCCTGCTGGGCAGATACCTTTCCTGGCTCCCCCTCCCAGAGTATTTTCTGTCCCCGTCATGGCCACCCTCTCTCTCCCTAACCTGCCCTCGGCATACCCGTCTGGTACATTGACCCTCCAGCCGCTAGCCCTCCCGGTCACCCCAAACCTTACCTTTCTTTGACACCGGTTCAACCGGTCCCCCTCACTTCCTCCGAGCCCCCATCACCTCCACAGGACCCTACCCCGTGGTGCCAGCCCCCGGAAAGAAAGGCAAAGCTCGCAAGGGGGCAACCCATCAAGACCAGGCCGCCCCGACAACCCCTACCCCTCCGCGACCGCCAAAGCCCGCTATCCAATGCGCTTTGTGCAATATCGTCGGTCACGCCACCCATATGTGTCCTGAATTGCCGCACCTCAAGATTCTGGTCAACGAGACGTTTCCCGACTCTGGCATCCCCGAAGTCTACATCACTATCCCGGACTCTATCCCGAAACTCAAAACCTTGTGCACAAACCACCCTTGTGCTTTGTGCGATTTCCACGGCCATTACACCCACCTCTGTCCCCGCCTTGACGAGTATCGTTCCTCCTTGGACATGTACCGCCAATTCAAGGCCACTTCGATAGGACCAAAGGATCTTCCTACTCCCATTCACATTCCTCCTCCCGCTATCGAGCCAACAGAGTCGTCAACCACCATTTTGTACCTGTCATCATCCTTACGAGATAGTTCACCTACCCTTCAACCTGCAGATACTCTCGGCTCCTCAGCCGACCTTGGATCTGTTGATATTGCACATCTGAGCCCTTCTCCTCCTGATGACCCGTCACACATCACTACCTCCTTGGGTGACCTTTCTTCCTCTAGTCTTCCCATCTTCCAGTCCGATGAAGAAATTATGGAAGCCATGACCAACCCGGACTTTCCATGGGACGATATGCACCATCGCGCATACTTCCTCCCACAGCAGTCCCATGACCAATTTGCTGTGGAAACCAAAGACTTTATCCCCAATGCAGTCGATTGGTTCAAAAACCCCATCCCTGCACCTGATGCTTTCGAAGAAGGAAACATGGCCAATATCTCTCCCACCATCAAAATTGACATTTCAGTCACACCAGGTATCGAAGAATATATCACCTTGGGCGCCCAATGCACCCCAGAAGAAATCGAAGCTTACACCAAGCTTTTCAAAGAATTCCGCGATATTTTCGCCTGGTCCTATTCTGAAATGCCCGGACTCGATCCCGCCATTGTCGAACACCATATCGACACATGGCCTGATGCCAAACCGGTCCGTCAAAAGTTGAGACCCATTCATCCTTCCAGACGTGACGCTATCAAAGCTGAAATCGATAAGCTCAAGCAGGCTGGTTTCATTTACCCCATTGAATACACCACTTGGGTATCCAACCCAATTCTCGTTCTCAAGAAACAAGGCACCATCCGTGTTTGCACAGACTTTCGCGACTTGAACAAAGCTTGTCCCAAAGACAACTTCCCCACACCGTTCATTGACCAAATCATTGACGAGTGTGCGGGGCATGAGGTTCTATCCTTTATGGATGGTTTCTCCGGATACAACCAAATTGTTATCCGTCCTGCTGATCAACTAAAAACCGCGTTCATTAGTCTGTGGGGAACTTTTGCTTACCGGGTCATGCCTTTTGGCCTCAAAAACGTCGGCGCCACTTTTCAACGGGCCATGTCTTATTGTTTCCATGACTTAACTCATATTATCCTTGCTTATTTAGATGGCCTCACTACACGTTCTAAGCATCACGTGCAGCACCTACACGATCTGCGTACCATTTTTCTCCGATGTCGCAAGTATAATATCCGCCTTAACCCATTGAAATGTGTCTTTTGCGTTCCTGCCGGCCGTCTCTTAGGCTTCATCGTGTCTAAGGATGGTATCACTCTTGACCCTTTGAAAGTTCAAGCCATTCTTGAACTTCCCATTCCACGTACCCTCCGCCAGCTCCAAAGTCTCCAAGGCAAAGCTAATTTTCTTCGACGGTTCGTCCCTGACTATGCCACCACTGCACATGGGTTCCTTAGACTCCTCCGATCTTCTATCCCTTTCGTTTGGGATTCCTATGCTCATGAGTCTTTCGATGCCCTCAAGCAGGCTCTCATATCCGCTCCCTTGATCCGCCCTCCCGACTTTGATCGGGACTTCATCCTGTATATCTCCGCTTCCACCTATTCGGTCGCTGGAGTCCTTATCCAGGAAGATGACAATGGTATCAAACATGTGATCTACTACGTCAGTAAGAACCTTGTAGGGCCCCCTGTTTCCTACTCATCTGAAGAAAAATTAGCGCTGGCTGTAGTGTTCTCAGTCCAAAAACTTCGTCATTATATCCTCATGCGCTCCACCAAGGTTGTGACTAATTCCAACCCCTTGGCTTTCCTATTGAGTCATCGTATCCTCACTGGGAAGTATGCCCGTTGGGTCGTCATTCTTCAGGAATTCGACCTCGAATTTGTCACACCAAAGAGTAAGAAAAGCTTAGCCCTCGCTGAGCTCATTTCTGAATTACCTACCGGATCGCACGACCCTCCAGTTAATGATGACTTTCCTGATGAACACTTATTTGCCATTACTTCCGACGACCCATGGTATGGCGATATTCTTACTTACTTGTGAACCCAAAAGTTCGCCCTCCACCTTGATCGTGAGCCTTGTCGACGTATCCGACACCAAGCTCCCCGATACCTCCTTATCGGCGACGACCTCAATCGTCGCGGGGTTGATACTGTCCTTCGTCGTTGTCTCACACACGCTGAAGCTGAACATGTCCTTAATGCCTGCCATAGCGGCACTTGCGGTGGCCACCTCTCCGGTCTTGCTACTGCCCAGAAAGTCATGCGCGCTGGGTATTTTTGGCCTTCCCTTTTCAGTGATTGCATTGAGGCAGTCAAACACTGTCCCAATTGCCAACATTTCGCCCCTAAGGCGCGAGCTCCCCCAGCTCCCCTCCATCCGGTCATCTCCACTGGTCCCTTCTGTAAATAGGCCATCGACTTTATGGAGTGTCACCCACCATCCGCTGGTAACCACAAATATATCATCGTGGCGGTCAACTATTTCACAAAATGGGCCGAGGCCATGCCTACATTTAACAACACGGCAGCTACAACGGCCCTCTTTTTCTTTAACCACATTATTGCTCGATTCAGAGTTCTGAAACAATTGGTCTCTGACCATTGCAGACATTTTGAAGATGAGATATGGCGCGAGCTATCCTCACTGTTGGGTTTTGAGCACCAATATTCCTCCTCCTATTACCCCCAAGGTAATGGCCAAGTTGAAGCAGTCAACAAAATTCTCAAGACTATGCTTCAACGGACGGTGAATAAGCACAAAACCAACTGGCACCTCATGCTCTTCCCTGCTTTATGGGCCTATCGGACTTCTGTTAAAACCGCCACCGGGTTCACTCCTTTCCACCTCGTTTTTGGAGAGGAGGCGGTCTTACCAATCGAGTGTGAAATCCCTTCCCTGCATGTGGCCGTCGAACTTCTCCCTGACACCCAACCTCTAGAACAACGACTTATCATGCTCGAGCGCGCTTCCGAAGACCGCCGCGTTGCCTTGCAAACCATGGAAGTGGCCAACAAACGCACCAAAGCCCAGTATGACCGAAAATTCCAGCCTCGCACTTTTCACGAAGGCGACCTTGTTCTAGTCTATGACCAGGCCCATGATGTCCTTGGTCATGGGAAGTTCGACTCATTATAGCTAGGACCTTACATCATCAGTAAGGATCTCGGTAAGGGGGCATACCTCTTAGAGGATTTCGAAGGCAACCCCCTTCCTAATCCTCGCAATGCACTCTATCTTAAGAAATATTACTCTTAGTATTTCCCTTCTGAAATGCATGTTTTATTTTCTTTTAGATAGCCAACATATTTTTTCGTTTTTTGTGTTTAACACTTCACCAGGACACATTTTTTTCAAGAAGGGTCACTTCACCTCTCCTTAAAATCGAATTTCCTCACTTACGACACTTGTACTTGGGGCACCATTTTGCCTCCTTACTTGTCTTTGTTCGTGTCGATCTTCGTCATGAGTTACCTTCTTGTACTCATGTTTTCATGGTCCCCCATTGGGCCTTTCCTATGTGGCAGCACCATCAAGTCGCCCTTGTTTAGAGCATCCAAGTTGATTCATCATCACATTCATGGAGTCTATCCCGAGTCCCTTTGTACCCCGATATAGCCCTCCATCCTTCATTGCTTGATCTCTCTATTGTGTCGCACATTATGACCTTCAGTCCCACTGTCCCCTATCCCTTATGCTATTGTGTCAGTCGCTGCCATGTCATTCATGCCCTTTATTCTCTAACAAGGGAAGTCATCCATTCGCCACTCAATCCTTTCCATTTCACTATCATCATCAGTGTCAGTCTGTCCGTCGCTCCACTATTTTCTCTCGTGCCTTAGTTGAGGGTATCTCATTTTCTCACCTATGGCGGACCTCCTTCTGTTGAAATCAGCTCATTCATTCTAGAAGCCAGGTCTAGAGGGCGGTGTACCTTGGTTCCAGCTTCCACTCTTGTTCGGCGCCTCGGATCAGGAAAAGGGATCTCTCATTTCCCTTTGACTTGATTTTTTCTCCACTCCAGCTCCTTTCAGCATGACCGAGATCCATATACTTGATGGTTCCATGATACAGTAGCAGCTCTTGATGATTCCCGAGTGTGTGTGAACTGTCTCAACCCTCATGAGGGGGTGGCCCTGCAGGTAGCCCCCCACATGCCCGGATGACCTCCTCCTTGCAGCCTTCGATGCAGCTCCAGATATTTGATGATGTTGGCCTTAGCCACTTGCAGCGCCTCTTCGATTTTCATGTATCAGTCAGATTTTGTGAGCCCTTCCCCATTTACAGGTGGCATTTGGGTTGTATTTGTATCTCATGTACTCATATATTATTGTATCAGTCCTGGATGTTATCCCAGGCACAACATGTATGTGGGATTCCTCATTGTATTTTTTATCTGGCTCAGGATTATGCCAGTTGTACTTTATGGTTCGGTCCCTTGTTTACTAAACACACTATTATTTTGTACTTTGTCTCGGCGGGCATAGGTATGCCTCCCCCGCCGCCTTCAGCACAAGTACCCTCTCATAAAAAGAGACTTGTTGCACCTGCGAGTCTCGTCTCCTCAGGGTCTAGTTCTTCAGCACACTGTCTACCTTTCATTTCTCTCTCTGACTTCCCTTTTGTTGTCTAGTGATTGAGTTCTTACAACGTACTTCGGTCATACGATTTGCTCCTGACACTCGCACGCTGGGGGGCAATCTGTTACACCATTTTTTGGTCATCTAACTTATCATCATTAGATGGACCCAAGTACACCATGTAAGACCAATTTTACCCTAAGTAAAATTGCCTTCACTATGTTAAATAACTTAATAAACCACATTTATTAGGTTGTTTATAGTCCAAACAGGAAACCCCAAAAGGAAATATTAAACAAACCTATATTTGTTTGATTTTCCTCATGGAATAATTAATTAAACCATAATTTAATTATTATTCACAGTCATGTTTAACCCAAAATCAAAGAAATTAATTAGATAAACCTTTATTTATCTTATTATTTTCTAGGAATAATCATTTAAACCTTATTTAGATGATATTCCTTGTTAAATATGACCAAATCACCCTCAAATAATTAAATAAATCACTATTTATTTAATTATCTTTCAACCACTTCCTTAAATAATTAAATAAATCATTATTTATTTGATTATCTTCTAACCACTTCCTTAAAAAGATAAATAAATCATTTGTTTATTTATTTTTGACAAATTAAGGGATTTGACCCAAGTCAAATACCTTTTCCCTCCAACAAATATAATAAAATATTCCATAAAAAGTGGATCTAGATCTGGTTAACCCATGCACCAAGATCTAGAATTACCCAATATTTTGTTATAAATAGGAGGTTTTTTCCTACCATTCTTCACCTTTTGTTGCCTATTAGATCACTCTGGATCTATACACTTGGTCCCATTTTTCTACCATTTGCTGTGTGAGCTCCCTTTGAGTTCCATTCTTTGTGTGGATTTTCTACACCAACAAGAGAGAGAAATCTTAGATCTGAAGTGCTGAGGACTTCCAAGAACCCATCCCACTGAGGAGAATTGGATACGCCTTCTTGTTTTCCTCCCAGGTGCCTAATTAATATAAAAGTTCTTTCAAAAATTGTTCTTGTCTTGTCTATTGGTATATGGAGCAAACCCTTGTTTTTTCTGCTTAATGTCTTTCCATGCATAGATCTGGTTTTTGCAGCTCTTTTTGTTCAACTAACCGCAGATCTGAAGATATTGGCAGCCACTTTTGTTGTTAGGGCTATTAGTTGTGCGTAGCTAAAGTGGTCCTTTTTCGTACACTTTGCAAAGATTCAGAGCCAACACAAGGAGTAATAACAAATATTTTAACAAAATGAAAAACCTCCTCCATTAGGAAATCCAAAGTGAAAGGTTGATCCTCCACCGCAAGACTCCCCTCCACCCACTCATCCTCACAACTGATCAAGAAAAGATTGGTTCAAGAGGACCGCACCGCCTGATGGAAAGCGGTTGGCCCGATGCCAAAGATGATGATATGTTCTAGAACCTCCTTTACTGATCTCCTAATGGATAGAAATCCTCTCTACTTCAAAACAAGCTCGCATGGTGTATGGAAACCTCCTCATAACACTCAACATCGTACAGCCTCGCTAACAACCAGCACGATGTAGATGATCGAAGCTCATGGCCTGAATGCCTAAATATGGAGGTGAGGCAACTTTCATGAGTTATCAAGAAGGAGAGGAAATCTCATCAGACTCCCTGTGTCTTATACCCATCAATACGCGCCGACAAATAAGAGGCAGCAACAAGTCTCTAGACTTGGACGTCAAATGATCGAAAGATGTCCACAATGGCTGCCTTGCTCCTCTTTTATACAATGAGCTTTCCCTCCATGGACCCTATTTCGAATTAGGGTTTCCTCTTCTCTATAATCTTCCCTCCTACGTTGTCCCACATAGTGCTTTCCAACTCATGGCAACGCAGTTTGACTTGGTCAACCTTGGCCAAGCATGTATGCAAAAACCTCCTTTCACACATGGAAGTGTGAAATCCAGCTCCAAATAAGATCCTCTTTCATACTTAGAGGATTTTTATTCTCTATTCGTGCAAGTAATGGGTCTCCTACCCATTTTATTCATCTCCTACATAAAATTATTAAAAATTAATGTTCCATAAAAATTTGGAACATTATAGAAGCATTGGGGCACCTCCCCTCGCTTACTGTACTAGACCTAGGTTACAACCATTTGACAGGGTCTATCCCTGTATCCTTAGGTTTGTTGTCTAAAGTGACCAACATCAGTCTTACTCACAATGTTTTGAACGAAGCAATCACAGAGTCTCACCTTAGAGGCCTCAATAATCTGAAATATATCGACCTGTCGAATAACAAATTAGAATTCAACATCACCTCCACGTGGAATCCGCCATTTGATCTGGATGTGTTGATATTATCTGTTTGTCAAATAAAGCCGTCGTTTCTAGTTTTCCTGAGAACTCATCTTTCTATTACATTCTCGGATCTGACCAATAATTGTATCAGTGAAGAAATCCCTTCATGGCTGTGGAATCTTCCCAAGCTCGAGAGGTTGGTCCTATCGTATAATCAGTTGACAGGGTCAATACCAGCACAACTTTATGACTCGTCTACTTCATTGAAGCAGGTGGAGTTACGAGCCAATCAATTCCATGGCGACCTTCCTCATCCACCAAGTTCTGCCGTAGGATTCTCTGTGGAATTTGATCTGTCAACTAATAATATTACAGGTCCACTCCCGCCAAAAATGTGCACGATGTTGAAGTCTTCTAGTTTCTTTTTCTTGGCATCCAATAAACTAGACAGGCATATTCCTCCTAGCATTTGTGAGCAAACAGAGTATCCTGAAGCTCTGGATCTTTCAGACGATAGGCTCTCTGCCCAACTGCCTTCACATTTAGGTAACTGCTCTTCTCTCAAGGTATTGAATCTGGCAAATAATGAATTTCAGGGGCAGATACCAGTGGAACTGGGAAAACTGAACAAACTTCAGGTATTGCACATCAATGGCAACATGTTGAGTGGAAAGATTCCCCTGTCTCTGCAAAATTGCAAAAACTTAGAAATTTTGGATCTGAGTAGAAACAATCTATCAGGGAGAGTGCCTGAATGGATTGGGGATCTTTCGATGCTCCGCATACTGAGTCTCAGGTCAAATAATTTTGAAGGTGAGATACCTATCCAGATTGGATACCTTCAGAAACTCCAAATTCTTGATCTGGGAATGAACAATCTGTGTGGTTCGATACCACGATAGCTTTCAAACTTATCAACAATGAAGAATGAAGATTTCACAAGGTCTCAGTCCATCGATCTTAGATATGGAAAGTACCATACGGATGTGGTTAATTTGATGGTTAAGGGTCAGTACATGGAGTATATTTTCTATGACCTCTGGACTGTTACTTTTATGGATCTCTCAGGAAACAGCCTTACAGGTGACATCCCAGAAGAGATTGGATATCTGAAGGGCCTCATCATGTTGAATGTATCACATAATCATTTTACTGGACAGATTCCCCAAGAATTCGGCAACATGGTCGATTTGGAAAGTTTAGATATGTCATGGAACCAGTTGGAGGGGAAAATACCCATAACGCTTGTAAATATGAAGTTCCTGAGCTGGTTAAATCTATCAAATAACAATCTGTCAGGGAGGATTCCAAATGGGGCGCAATTCAACACATCTGAGGCAAAGTCATTCTGGGGTAATCCAGAGCTGTGTGGGCTTCCCCTTGCAACAAAATGTGGCGAACACACTGGAGAGGAGGATGATGAAAGGGACGAGAATGTGCAGTGGTGGGAATCATGGGAAGTTGGGATAGGATTTGGTTTGGTAACAGGATTTGGAAGTGTGATCGGAACATTAGTTCTCAACGAGCGGTTTAGGAAGAAGTATTTTCACCTCGCTGATACTTTCATGGCATTTTTGGAATAAAATCGGAACTAACTAGAAATATTTTCCAGATGTAATTAATGGACTCCGCATAAGTAAAAAAATGGGAGTTGTCTTTTGATCAACAAATCGGGAGTTGATGTGACAGCTCCCGATCGCCCTCTCCGGCGACCCCTCCCCTCTCCGGCTCGATGGTGGACCCCGCGCTCGACGGTACTCCAGCTCCTGACGGCAGCGGATGGCGACGGAACTTCAGCTCTCGGCGGACGGCCACCTCTCTCTCTCCACGCCTCTCCCTCCGCGCCGCTCCTCTCCCATCCACCACCCCCACGATGCCACCACTCCCGCACGCACAGGAAATTTGAATTTGAATGCTGAGCATGTTCCCGCGCGTAATAAACATATACTGGTGGTCATTCTGGTTCATTAAACTTCAACTGGTCCATGTTTCTAATGTTTTATTTCTGCAGGGATTATACAAATCAAAATTTTCTCGTTGCCCCTTCTGCCATGGATGGAATTGGGCAGGTAAATGAAGTATGCTATGATAATATTTTGCGTTAATGAAGTTGTTATATCGATGGTATTTTTAATTGTTGGGTTCATTGCAGTTTGGCATTGGGCCTGATGGGCAAAGAAGAGAGCCAGAGAAAACACAGGAAGTCTGGGTTGCTCAGGCGTTTCAGAAACTTGGTGGCGCATTAAGGCTTTTGAGGAATAGAAAATCAATACAACTTCCACATTGCAAGTCCAGTGTAGGAAATACTTCAAACTAAAATCAGATATCTAATCTTTATTCAGGCCCAAGTTTACTCTCATTCGGTAACTGGAATAGTTATAGAAGCTTAGTAATTCATCTTGAAAATTGTAATTCTGCATTTAGATACCATTACGACGGAAGCCCAACATGTCAAAAAAATCCAACCGCAATGTTCATCAAGGGGTTCAGAAAGAAATTTTCGCAGCATTTGTAGAGCGTTCATGGACACTGGTTATGCTGAGATAGAGATGCGAAATGGGTTTCTTCATAACAAGGTTGTGTCTGAAGCATCAGTTGAAATATGAAAATGTATCTTCCAATTTGGTCCCTTCAGAAATTTTTCTTTTCAATGTTTCATAAGATTTCTGGCAATTAGAATTCTAGGTGAATTCATAATCCTTTGTTAATAATTTGAAAAGTGAAGAAGCAATTTTTGTAAAGTTTTCTATGAATCTTCTATAGTAACCATTAAAACCAAGAAAACTTCTAACATCTTTTTGACAAATATGAACTGATAATCTAGAAATTACTTCTACCTTAGATGCATCCACCTTGATTCCATCTCCCAAGATATGGTGGCCTAAAACAATCGCTTCAGGAAACATCATAAAAAAAAATTCATGGCTTAATGAAATATTTGTTTGTTGACATCTAATAATAACTTTTTCTAAATTCTTAAGAGCTTCTTCAAAAGAGTTCCCATAGACAATAAAATAATCCATGTCACACTTCCACACAATAATGAATTAGATCAGAAAAATTCCTAGAACTGCCCTTTGGAATGTTGCAGGTGCATTACATAATCTGAAAGGAAGTACTCTGTAAGAATAAGTTCCCCATGGATATGTAAAAGTGGTTTTATATTGATCTTCTCGAGCTACTTAGATATGATTATATCAGCTAAAACCATCCAAGAATGGAAAATATTTCTTCTCTGCCAATGTATCTAGAACTTGATCTATAAAAGGAAGTGGGAAGAGATCCTTTAAAGTGGCTTTATTCAGTTGTCTATAGTCAATACATACTCTCCATTTTCCATTCTTTTTCGGAACAATTACTAGTGGTGAAACCCATTTACTATCAGATATAGGATAAATGAAGTTCACATTTAACAGTTTTTGTAGTTCCTCCTTAACAATTTCCCTTAAATTTGGATTCATCCTCCTTTGTGGTTGTCTCATTGGTTTGTAATTTTCTTCAATATAGATGTGATGCATACAAGTTTCAGGGTTATTTCCTTTCATATCGATATATTCCCATGGATAGGCAGAGAAATATTCTTGTAGCATTTTCACTAATTCTTTCTTTTGAGATTCATCCAAGTTATGATTTAATTGCTATTAAAGAATTGCCAAAATTTTCCATAGAATGTAAAGACATTTGACAAGATGATAAATATTCAATATTACATTGCTCTTGAAAAATTTGACTAGTTTCATAGTATGAAGATGATTCATTATTTTCCATTAAGTTTAAAATTTGATCTTCTTCATCTATTTGTGAAGTAGAAAAAATTGGTCGTATATCAATATCATCATCTTCCATTCTTCACTTTCTACATCTATCATTTTTTTTCATGTGGTTACAACGTAACTTTATTTGTTGAACTTCTATCGTAGATAATCATGTCACTAGATCTACCGCTTATAAAAGCATGAGTTGTGGCTAACCATGGTCTTCTTAGAATCAATGGGTACCTCCTAAGTTATTATTGGGTGTTAAAATTATAAAGTCAACATGATATTCCCAAGAATATAAGGATACATATACATCTTCTAACACACCATTAGGCTTAATTACGGACCTATCTGCCAATTGTAACAATGTAGGTGTATATTGAAGATTAGGAAGTCTTAATTGATCCATAGTTTGTTTACTCATGATGTTTATGGATGCTCCTAAATAAATCAATGCATTTGGTATTTCAACAACATTAGTGTGTGTTTTCACAATGGAACTTCCGAGATCTTAGTATTTTTTAATTGTTGTTTTTCCCATCATGATATCTACAAATTTTCCAACTAGTTGAATTCTTTTCTTTTCCTTCCTAGTCTTTTAATGCTTAACTCCCTAATTTTCTTTGCAAAAATTGGGATTTCCTTAATGGCCTATAACAAAGGAATTTTTATGCAAACATTCTTCAGTTCATCCAACATATCATAGTGAGGAAATAAAATATGTTTTTCTACCCCTTTATGAATTTTTAATCTTTTAGGAAAAGGTGGTTTTGAAACAGATACTGAAGGTTGTTCCATAATGGGAGTTGAGTTTATTGGAGTATCATTAAAGTATGTAGGAGTGGCTTGTTTTTGAAGATTCTCTTTCTGATGAAGAAACACCCGTTCCTCAGAGTGGTTATCCTTCTTTTGAGGATTTTCATCCTGATGAAGAGACACCCCTTCCTTAGAGTGGTTATCCTTCCTTTGAGGATTTTCATCTTGATGAAGAGACGTCTCCTCCTCATAATGATCATCCTTTTCACTTTCCTGAATAACAACAGATGGTGACTTTTTTTCCAATACTCTATTAGATCTAAGTTGAACATGTTTTAGATATAATGGAGTTATCATGTAATCTTGGAAATTTTGTCCCTCCATATTGTAAATAAAATGTGAATTTTTATTATTTGGGTTCAGAAGTGGTTGGGCAGACAATTGGTTTGGTCTTTGTGGCAATGGTAATGAAAGTCGTGGATTTGGATTCTCTAATTGAACTTGAGGTGGTTGGCAAGACTGGGGAACATATTGTGGTGGAAAAGTAGGATAAGGTCAAGGGTATTGGGAGTACTGAGGATATCTTCCATAAGGATTTTTCCATCATTGTGCCCAAGGTTGAGGCCAAGGTTCCCAAGGCATGGGTGCAATCAAGTTATTTTGTGGTGGTTGCGCATATGTTTGGGTGTTAAATCCTTGATTTTGCCATGGCCTCTTGGCAACAAAACAAAGAGGGTCTACCTGATATGGGACTACTTCCTCTTGGTAAACAAATTTAAGCCCTGGTATTGAAGGACATTCTTTAGTATCTTGATTTTATGCACATATAACACAAGTTTCTACATTCTTCAAGTCAAGAGGACATTCTCTCAAGGCATGTTTCTTTCTGCACTTAGGACAAAAGATGGATAGAGCATCATTTTAAGATTTTTTATTGTTTTGTATTTTAAGGGTATCTATTTTTTCACTAAGACTTCCTAAAATGTTTGTCCTAAAATCATCAAGCAAATTGCCTATTTCATCCCTACTTATTGTTCCAGCCGCAAATTTACTAATCTTAGAAATAATAGGATCTCTTGAGCTTTTTCCAGTTTTTGTTCTTCCTCTTGAAATGTGTATGCATAACTCAGAAATATATGGTAATGATAATTGAGAAATATCCCCTTTACCCATTAACGAGAAGATATATCCATTCATCTCTAATAGATTTTAATAGGAGAGCTTTCAAAGTTCCTTCATCTAAAATTTCCATTTGAGCTCTCTTAAGATTAAGATTGTAGCTAAACCTTTCAATTAAATCCTCAAGATTTTCATCTTCTCTTTGCATCATTTTGAGAACTTCATCCTTAAGGTTAATTATAATGTTTAACTTGAAAAATAAATATTTATTTTTCAATATTATTAATTTTTTATTTATTAGGCAAGGTATTATTGCAAATTTTGCACAATATAATGCCATGTGAATAAATGCCTTACATATTTTATGCCATAATTTATGGATGTAGTTGCAATATTCATGCATGATTTTTAAATATTTGTGTGGTGATTTTTTATTTAAGGTTTGCATTAAAACCATCCAAAAATAAAATCTTTGATGGATAGAAATAAGATATAAATAAATATATTGGAGTTACTTTCCACCATTAACTATATTTTCCACATCACGTATGCAGGTGTAAAATGGTAAATATATAGCTTACTAGTGGTATTACCCATCAAAATTCATTACTCATTTACAAACACCACAACATCTATCCAAAGACTTATCCCAGGATTCCAATGGGAGTTACCAATGTTACTACCCACCCAAATTCATTACTCATTTACAAACACTACATCTATCCAGAGACTTATCCTAGGATTCCAATGGGATGCTTATCCTTCCAGCCTTATTATGACAAGCCATGGATGTCACCCAAGCAACATGAATGGGATGACAAACCACCATCTCAACCACTCAACCTAAAACTATTAACAAATTAAAATTATTTTTAATTATTTTTAATTTTTAAACGCAAATACAAGTGGCTTTTATAATTAAGAGTGATCTTAAAATTACAAAATATTTTGAACATAAATATATATAAATATAAAAAAATTATTTATTCTTAATTTAAGATGAATTTTAATATTAAATAGAAAAAAAAAAAAAAATCTATAAAATTGTGTAAGGCTCAGTATTATGCAACAACATTTCCATCTTCAATGTCTCTCTAAAATTAAAATTAATAAATTGATAATTAAATCTCACTATTTCATATAAGTTATTTATCAAAACAATTATTTTGCATTCTACATTAAATTAAATTAATGTATATCACCTCTCAAAATTGTTTGTTTATAGTTTTGTCAATATAAATTGAAGTGTAATTTAAGTTTTAAGAAATGTTTCTTATCTAACGCACTGTCACAACTGCATTTTAATTTTAAATAAAAATGATTTAAAAACCGTCATAAATTTTCAGCTTTTTTATTTTACAATAATGATTATTTAAAAATTCTCGCTATTTTCTCAATCATAGCATAAGTGAAAATTAACTCTCACTATTTTCTCAATCATAGCATAAGGGAAAATTAATTAATTCGTCGACAAAAAGAACTTTCCCCATGTCAGCCATTGGCCAATCTAACTTTCCGCCCATACGCCCTCCTGTCGAGCCTAAATAAAATGTTTTCTTTTTAAATGTATTTCAACGACAAAAAAAAATTTCGATACATTGCAGTTGGTAGGTTAGGTTTAAAAAAATAAGTTAAATAAATTAAAAAAATAAGTTAATTACTGGTGATAGTTTTTTAAAATTTTATTATTATATTATTTTTTTAATTAAAAAAATAAGTTAGACGCACATAATTGAAATCATAAATTTTACTAGATTTGTGAGTTGTTTATTGATTGATTGTTTTTTTTAAATTACGGGTGATAGTTTTTTTTAATTTTATTATTATATTATTTTTTAATTAAAAAAATAAGTTAAAGGTATATAATTGAAATTGAAATTATAAATTTTATTATTGATTTTTTTTAATTACTAATAATTTTTTTTAATTTTATTATTATATTATTTATTTAATGAAAAAATAAGTTAAATATACTTAATATTAATAAATATTTTCGGATTAATCACATCATTAAGATTTGGTCGACTTTTCAATAATTAAGGAGAAGAGATTAAATTATAAAATTAATAAGAAGAAGAGTTAAATATTAGGAAATAATATTAAAATAAAATAATGAAATTAATAAAAAGGGGGTTAATGAATACTAAAATAAAAGGGAATTATAAAATTAATAAGGCAAAGAGATAAATAGTAGTATGAGGAATAGTATTAAAATATTGAAACTAGCAATTGCACCACATGTTGCAAAAGAAACGCCCTAAGGAAATAGCATAGGAAAGAGTAGCCTAGAAGAAATAAGATGTTGCAAAGAAGGAGCCATCATGGAGGAATGAAAATCAAAATTATACTCCAGGGAAGAAGGTAGTGAAATATTAATTCAATACTGCTTCCTTGAGCCTCACAAATCATGAGGCCTATGTTGAAGTTGAGTTAACTACCTTGTCTAATCATGCCAGCATGAACGCGTAGTGAATAAAGAAATAGATCATGATTTTCTACTTTCAAAATCAAAGGTTGTTTTGGTGCAGTTCCTCCATATTTAATCTTGATCAATTCCTATTGAGTCACTTTTGTATTATTTCCTTCATGATCTTTGAAAATATTCAAAATATCACATTGTTCTTTACCATTGATGTCCCTCGTGTCTCTGCCATGTTCTTGATTTTTTAGTATCGCTAATATGTAGTTGGTTTTTTTTTTCTTTGTGCAGACATTAAAAAATGTATGAAGAGGTGGCTTTAATCACTTCAAGAGCAATAAATATAAGGCTATTGAGAAAATATCTCCAACACCGAGAGAGATTTGGTAGCATTTATGGAGTTGGCAAACATGTCTTGTTCTGTCGTGTTGGCTACTCGGCATAGATTTCTTGATCTTGTGTAGAAGAAATGAATTTTTATTTATCTTATATAACATTAACCATGAAATTGCCAACATTCATGCAGAATTTCCATCACATTTGTAGAGAAAATTATAAAAGAGTATCACACCTTTCTTATCATAGCTAAATGCTCCTATATGTAACAAAGATGAATTTCATCACTTAAGAGAAGTAAAAAAAAGTTTATTGAGAAATCAACTCCAACACATTTGTAGAGAAAATTATAACACAGTATCACACTAACATGATTATTGAGAAAACAACTACAACACATTTGTAGAGAAAATTATAACACAGTATCACACTTTTATTATCAGAGATAAATGCTCTTATATGCAACAACTATGGATCTCATCACTTAAGAGTAGTAAAAACAAGTTTACTGAGAAAACAACTCCAACACATTTGTAGAGAAAATTATAAAATAGTATCGCACTTTTCTTATCAGATCTAAGTGCTCCTATATGCAAAAACTATGACTTTCATCAGTTCAAGAGCAGTAAAAACAAGCTTATTGAGAAAACAACTCTAGCACGGAGAGAGATTTGGAAACAACTGTTGAATTGGTGAACATGTCTTACTCTATAAGGTTGGATATTGGGCATATATTTCTTGATCTTGTATACAAGACTGTAAATTTTCATGTAGCATATACTACATTAACCATGAAATTGTCAACATTTAGGGTACATTTTCCATGACATTTGTAGAGAAAATTACAATAGTGTATCACATTTTACTTATCACATCTAAATGTTACTATAAAAAAAACATGAGAACATAAAAGTGAAACCTAACTAAGGTAGGAAACCTCTCGAAATAGATTTTGAAGCAGCAAGACATGATATTGGTTGTGTGGAGGAGGCTCTTTAACTATTAAGCAGCCATAGTCGTCAGAGGAGTCCTCTTCTTTCTTCGATGGCTGCACTGTGGGCTCAGGCGTTGTAGCAGAACGCACCCCTACATCCATAGCCTTGTCATCTGCTGCTGAGTTGTCGCTCCCTTCACTGCTGAAGGAACACAAGGCTGATTTCAGAGGCAGGGCCTTTGATTTCCTGGAATGATGAGGGTAAGATGAGGATATGGTGGACATTCTAAGACGTTTATGAGAGCCAGAGCCAGTAGAGATGGACGGGACATCCAAAAGATGCACAAAAAGAGTTGCGGAGATGAGAGGATGGTCCAGAGAACAAATGGAGTCGAAATTGAGCTGGTAAGCGGCCAGATTGCCCTCATGGAAGGGGAGATGGTTGTCATCACGGAGGGAAATAGGAGGGAAAGAGGGCTGACCTCTTTCGCAGGGAAAATTTTAGGGGCGAATTTTAGCCCAAAGGCGAATTTTAAGGGATTTTAAATTTTAATAGGGCGAATTTTTTATATAAAACCCATTTTATATAGTTTTATAAAGTTAGTCCAATAATTATTTTAAAAAAAATTAATTATTAAATATTAGCCAATCACAATAAATGCGCATAACACTGAAAAAATCAAATTCGCCGTCGATTTTCTTTATCTGCAGCAAATTTCAATGGCATTCGCCTCCATTTACAGAGTCAGATGGAGGGGTTGGAGTGATTCGCCCCCATTTTTTCACTGGTTCTGTGGAATTTACTGGATATTTATTGGGTCGAAGAGGTGGTTGGAGCTTGAAGGGCATGGAAGTTGAATGTCGATCCTTGGATGTATAAACCTATCAGATTGATGGAGGTCAGAGCGATGGAGGTGGAGATCGATGGAGATGGAAACGATCTGGATGCATTGAACAATAACAGCTACATGCATTGACAAGGGAAACTGGTTCTAGGAGACTGACCAGGGTTACGGGTAGCTGTATTTAGAGTTCCAACATTTAAGAATCAAGATAGCCCATTTCCCCGATGCCATGGAGCTAAACCCACGCGCGAGGAGGAGTTTGGGCAGTGGTGTTGGCCCTTGGGTTGCAACTGTAATTATATTTTTTGCTATAAATTTGTTGAGTCCGAAATTTGAATGCCCTTTGCCTTCCTCAAGGAAGCGGCCACCGGTTTTGAATGCTCGCAGACAGTTCTTGAGATATTTTGCTTATATTTAAATAAATCAGTAGGAGGCATCTTTCGCCCATTGGAGCAGTACACCGCCTTAGAGAAACCAGACTGCAGGTGAGTAATTAAACAGCTTTTGTTCCAGCAGCAAATTTATTTTATTGATTGCTATATTTGTCTATTGTGCTGAGCGTGGCGGTTTCGATGGGCAGTCCCGAGTGGTTTTGATTTGAGTAATGGGTTTAAAAGTCCGGGATTTGGTGGTTTTTAATGGGGCAAAGCTATTCTTAATTTTGTTATGTTGGATATTTTGGTGTGCATTACTATTCTGGCCACGAATCTTGGCAGAATGTGCGATTAGGGTTTGATTTTGGGTGTTCTTTTTAGGTAAATTATGAGAAGGCAGAGTTTTGAAGGGGATTTGAATTTGAATAATGGAAGTTGAGTGTTGCAGCCCTCGGTCTTCTGCTCAAGGGTGTGAAGTTGACATGAAGCCAACAATGGTGGTGAAAGATACGCTTAATCAAGGATGCATGCAATATGGGTTAGTAATTAGATTCAAATCAATTCATTAAAACTGGGTGACAAGAGTTAGATGCATTGCTATTACACATGATTTTTTTAATATTTTCTTTTTGTTTTTCTTCATTTTTGAGGTTTTCTGTGACTATTGATATAGAGAGAATCCCATAATACAATTCTTTGTATTTGAAATTAATCTCCTGTCAGTCTATTTACATTTTCTTCAAATCTTGAATTCGGGAGTTTTTCTAATGCTCTGAAGCCTTCTGGTCAGATTCTGTTATGTTAGCATACATTAATTTCAAAATAAGATTTTTACAATTTTTCCTTTCATTCTTTCTTCAATATTTTTACTCATGGAGCTCTTTTATTTTTGGGGTTCACCAGGCTGAACACATTTTCTCTACTTTGGGAATATCCTCTCACATGGAACCATTGAGTGGTGTAATGGCATCGGGCAAGCAATATAGTAGCAGAGTATTTGCTTGCTTTTTGCATTCTATGCCAGGATGGTAGAGAAGACAAGGATCTGGGACACTCGGATTCTAATGGTTGCTAGCCTGGTTTCAGCTACTGCCCTCACTGGCATTGATGTTAAATTGGCAACTGGAGCATGCAATTGGCAATTTGAACAATTTGTCGTATGGATGCATGAGCCATATGAGTGCATGCCCACATATTTCATAATTGTTATAAAAAATATGTGGGAATATGCATACATCTCATCTCCTGTACCAAGAGAAGGGACCAGTTTAAAATTTTATTGCTAATTTCCATTGACCTAAACTTTTGGAAGTCAATATGCCCATATCATGAAAATATAAGGTGAATGAAATCAATTGAACCCCGACATTTTCACGGTACTTATTTATAGCACCCTTGAAATAGTGTAGTAATGGAACTTTCTGTGAAAAATGAGGAACTGTGTGTTCCTGTAATCCAGTAGAAGTTATGGCGTAGCCTCTTTGTGTCCTTGAGCCAGCAATACATTTCTATTGGCACCCTTCAATGTAGTGGGATTTATTTAAAATTTCTCTCTAACAGCGAGGTCTATAGAACATCACTTCATCTGATTGTTTGAACCATGGTATCAAAATTGTGAAAAAACTTACTATCTGAGAAGTTATCATGGCCATCAAATAACTTTCTTTATGATTTGGATCTTTCATTATACCAAGTATATTTCTCTATTGAAGGAGGAGAAACTTTGGACATTCTCCTTAAATGGTAAAAAAATGGAGTGGATTCTTTCATATGATTGTTTGAACCATGGTATCAAAATTTGTCAAAACTTACCATCTGAGAAGTTATCATGGCCATCAACTACCTTTATTTATGATTTGGATATTTCATTATACCAAGTATAGTTCTCTATTGAAGGAGGAGAAACTTTGGGCATTCTCCTTAATTAAGGATGCATGCAATATGGAGCAGTACACCGCTTTAGAGAAAACCAGACTGCAGGTGAGTAATTAAACAGCTTTTGTTCCAGCAGCAGATTTATTTTATTGATTGTTATATTTGTCTATTGTGCTGAGCGTGGCAGTTTCGATGGGCTGCCCCGACTGGTTTTGATTTGAGTAGTGGGTTTAAAAGTCCGGGATTTGGTGGTTTTTAATGGGGCAAAGCTATTCTTAATTTTGTTATGTTGAGTATGTTGGATATTCTGGTGTGCATTACTATTCTGGCTACGAATCTTGGCAGAATGTGCGATTAGGGTTTGATTTTGGGTGTTCTTTTCAGGTAAATTGTGAGAAGGCAGAGTTTTGAAGGGGATTTGAATTTGAATCATGGAAGTTGAGTTTTGCAGCTCTCGGTCTTCTGATCAGGGGTGTGAAGTTGACATGAAGCCAAAGATGGTGGTGAAATATACGCTTAATCAAGGATGCATGCAATATGGGTTAGTAATTAGATTCAAATCAATTCATTAAAACTGGGTGACAGGAATTAGATGCACTGCTATTACACATGATTTTTTTAATATTTTCTTTTTGTTTTTCTTCATTTTTGAGGTTTTCTGTGACTATAGATATAGAGATAATCCCATAATACAATTCTTTGTATTTGAAATCAATCTCCTGTCAGTCTCTTTACATTTTCTTCAAATCTTGAATTCGGGAGTTTTTCTAATGCTCTGAAGCCTTCTGGTCAGATTCTGTGCTGTTAGTATACATTAATTTCAAAATAAGCTTTTTACAATTTTTCCTTTCATTCTTTCTTCAATGTTTTTACTCATGGAGCTCTTTTATTTTTGGGGTTCACTAGGTTGAATGCATTTTTTCTACTTTGGGAATATCCTCTCACATGGAACCATTGAGTGGTGTAATGGCATTGGGCAAGCGATATAGTAGCAAAGTATTTGCTTGCTTTTTGCATTCTGTGGTAGGATGGTAGAGAAGACAAGGATCTGGGACACTCAGATTCTAATGGTTGCTAGCCTGGTTTCAACTACTACCCTCACTGGCATCGATGTGAAATTGGCACCTAGAGCATGCAATTGGCAATTTGAACAATTTTTCGTATGGATGCATGAGCCATATGAGTGCATGCCTACATATTTCATAATTGTTATAAAAAATATGTGGGAATATGCATACATCTCATCTCCTGTATCAAGAGAAGGGACCAGTTTAAAATTTTATTGCTAATTTCCATTGACCTAAACATTTGGAAGTCAATATGCCCATATCATGAAAATATAAGGTGAATGAAATAAATTGAACCCCGAAATTTTCACGGTAATTATTTATAGCACCCTTGAACTAGTGTAGTAACAGAACTTTCTGTGAACAATGAGGATTTGTGTGTTCCTGTAATCCAGTAGAAGTTATGGGGTAGCCTCTTTGTGTCCTTGAGCCAACAATACATTTCTGTTGGCACCCTTCAATGGAGTGGGCTTTATTTCAAATTTCTCTCTAACAGCGAGGTCTATAGAACATCACTTCATCTGATTGTTTGAACCATGGTATCAAAATTGTGACAAAACTTACTATCTGAGAAGTTATAATGGCCATCAACTACCTTTCTTTATGATTTGGATCTTTCATTATACCAAGTATAGTTCTATATTGAAGGAGGAGAAACTTTGGACATTCTCCTTAAATGGTTAAAAAATGGAGTGGATTCTTTCATCTGATTGTTTGAACCATGGTATCAAAATTGTGTCAAAACTTACTATCTGAGAAGTTATCATGGCCATCAACTACCTTTCTTTGTGATTTGGATATTTCATTATACCAAGTATAGTTCTCTATTGAAGGAGGAGAAACTTTGGGCATTCTCCTTAATTAAGGATACATGCAATATGGAGCAGTACACCTCTTTAGAGAAAACCAGACTGCAGGTGAGTAATTAAACAGCTTTTGTTCCAGCAGCAGATTTATTTTATTGATTGCTATATTTGTCTATTGTGCTGAGCATGGCGGTTTCGATGGGATGCCCCGAGTGGTTTTGATTTGAGTAGTGGGTTTAAAATTCCAGGATTTGGTGGTTTTTAATGGGGCAAAGCTATTCTTAATTTTGTTATGTTGGGTATGTTGGATATTCTGGTGTGCATTACTATTCTGGCCACGAATCTTGGCAGAATGTGCGATTAGGGTTTGATTCTGGGTGTTCTTTTTAGGTAAATTGTGAGAAGGTAGAGTTTTGAAGGGGATTTGAATTTGAATCATGGAAGTTGAGTGTTGCAGCCCTCGGTCTTCTGCTCAGGGGTGTGAAGTTGACATGAAGCCAGCGATGGTGGTGAAAGATACGCTTAATCAAGGATGCATGCAATATGGGTTAGTAATTAGATTCAAATCAATTCATTAAAACTGGGTGACAAGAATTAGATGCACTGCTATTACACATGATTTTTTTTAACATTTTCTTTTTGTTTTTCTTCATTTTTGAGGTTTTCTGTGATTATAGATATAGAGAGAATCCCATAATACAATTATTTGTATTTGAAATTAATCTCCTGTCAGTCTCTTTACATTTTCTTCAAATCTTGAATTCGGGAGTTTTTCTAATGCTCTGAAGCCTTCTAGTCAGATTCTGTGCTGTTAGTATACATTAATTTCAAAATAAGATTTTTACAATTTTTCCTTTCATTCTTTCTTCAATATTTTTACTCATGGAGCTCTTTTATTTATGGGGTTCACCAGGCTGGACGCATTTTTTCTACTTTGGGAATATCCTCTCACATGGAACCATTGAGTGGTGTAATGGCATCGGGCAAGCAATATAGTAGCAGAGTATTTGCTTGCTTTTTGCATTCTGTGGCAGGATGGTAGAGAAGACAAGGATCCGGGACACTCGGATTCTAATGGTTGCTAGCCTGGTTTCAGCTACTGTCCTCACCGGCATCAATGTGAAATTGGCACCTAGAGCATGCAATTAGAAATTTGAACAATTTATCGTATGGATAAATGAGCCATATGAGTGTATTCCTACATATTTCATAATTGTTATAAAAAATATGTGGGAATATGCATACATCTCATCTCCTGTACCAAGAGAAGGGACCAGTTTAAAATTTTATTGCTAATTTCCATTGGCCTAAACATTTGGAAGTCAATATGCCCATATCATGAAAATATAAGGTGAATGAAATAAATTGAACCCCGACATTTTCACTGTACTTATTTATAGCACCCTTGAACTAGTGTAGTAATGGGAATTTTTGTGAACAATGAGGAATTGTGTGTTCCTGTAATTTAGTAGAAGTTATGGGGTAGCCTCTTTGTGTCCTTGAGCCTGCAATACATTTCTGTTGGCACCCTTCAATGGAGTGGGCTTTATTTAAAATTTCTCTCTAACTGCGAGGTCTATAGAACATCACTTCATCTGATTGTTTGAACCATGGTATCAAAATTGTGTCAAAACTTACTATCTGAGAAGTTATCATGGCCATCAACTACCTTTCTTTATGATTTGGATCTTTCGTTATACCAAGTATAGTTCTCTATTGAAGGAGTAGAAACTTTGGACATTCTCCTTAAATGGTAAAAAAATGGAGTGGATTCTTTCATCTCATTGTTTGAACCATGGTATCAAAATTGTGTCAAAACTTACTATCTAAGAAGTTATCATGGCCATCAACTACCTTTCTTTATGATTTGGATATTTCATTATACCAAGTATAGTTCTCTATTGAAGGAGGAGAAACTTTGGGCATTCTCTTTAATTAAGGATGCATGCAATATGGAGAAGTACACCGCTTTAGAGAAAACCAGACTGCAGGTGAGTAATTAAACAGCTTTTGTTCCAGCAACAGATTTATTTTATTGATTGCTATATTTGTCTATTGTGCTGAGCGTGGCGGTTTCGATGGACTGCCCCGACTGGTTTTGATTTGAGTAGTGGGTTTAAAAGTCCGGGATTTGGGGGTTTTTAATGGGGCAAAGCTATTCTTAATTTTGTTATGTTGGGTATGTTGGATATTCTGGTGTGCATTACTATTCTGGCCACGAATCTTGGCAGAATGTGCGATTAGGGTTTGATTTTGGGTATTCTTTTCAGGTAAATTGTGAGAAGGCAGAGTTTTGAAGGGGATTTGAATTTGAATCATGGAAGTTGACTGTTGCAGCCCTCGGTCTTCTGCTCAGGGGTGTGAAGTTGACATGAAGGCAACGATGGTGGTGAAAGATACGCTTAATCAAGGATGCATGCAATATGGGTTAGTAATTAGATTCAAATCAATTCATTAAAACTGGGTGGCAAGAATTAGATGCGCTGCTATTACACATGATTTTTTTAATATTTTCTTTTTGTTTTTCTTCATTTTTGAGGTTTTCTGTGACTATAGATATAGAGAGAATCCCATAATACAATTCTTTGTATTCAAAATTAATCTCCTGTCAGTCTCTTTACATTTTCTTCAAAACTTGAATTTAGGAGTTTTTCTAATGCTCTGAAGCCTTCTGGTCAGATTCTGTGCTGTTAGTATACATTAATTTCAAAATAAGCTTTTTACAATTTTTCCTTTCATTCTTTCTTCAATATTTTTACTCATGGAGCTCTTTTATTTCTGGGGTTCACCAGGCTGAACGCATTTTTTCTACTTTGGGAATATCCTCTCACATGGAACCATTGAGTGGTGTAATGGCATCAGGCAAGCGATATAGTAGATATAGTAGCAAAGTATTTGCTTGCTTTTTTCATTATGTGGCAGGATGGTAGAGAAGACAAGGATCTGGGACACTTGGATTCTAATGGTTGCTAGCCTGGTTTCAACTACTGTCCTCACCGGCATCGATGTGAAATTTCCACCTGAAGCATGCAGTTGGCAATTTGAACAATTTGTTGTATGGATACATGAGCCATATTAGTACATGCCTACATATTTCATAATTGTTATAAAAGATATGTGGGAATATGCATACATCTCATCTCCTGTACCAAGAGAAGGGACCAGTTTAAAATTTTATTGCTAATTTCCATTGACCTAAAAATTTGGAAGTCAATATGCCCATATCATGAAAATATAAGGTGAATGAAATAAATTGAACCCCGACATTTTCACGGTACTTATTTATAGCACCCTTGAACTAGTGTAGTAACAGAACTCTCTGTGATCAATGAGGAATTGTGTGTTCCTGTAATCCAGTAGAAGTTATGGGGTAGCCTCTTTGTGTCCTTGAGCTAGCAATACAATACCGCTGCAATGTGGGAATACCGGTTGCAGCTGGAATGTGGGAATACTCTGAGCCTATTCAACAGCGACCGCTGCAAATCGTGATGGTGATTCTTAAATTTGCATTTATCAGGTTCGGGTGGCTGAATTGCATTTGTACTATTTTTTTGATATTTTTTGTGGCATTGAATTGGATTTGGTGTAGAGAACTTTAACATGTTGTGCTTATTCGATTTGGGTATTGTTTTACTTGAAAATAGGTAATTGGGTTCATGTCAGTTTGGGTATATAGATGTCGTTCATGGAATTGGGAGGACACTGGATGGTTTGGATTGTGTCGGGGAATTGGTCTGTGCACAAGCCAGGTAGCTGTTCTGCTGTGCCAATGTACTTTGTTAGGCTGTCTGCATTATTTGTTTTTACAGTACCAGTGCTATTTTTTCTGACCGTTCTGTTTTGCTGTATACACTGATATATTCATTCTTCATTTTCTTTTACTTATATTTTAAAGCTTTTCTTTGCCACTGTTTGTATGTGGTTAGTGTATTTGCATTTTAGAAACAGAGCTCTGTTTTAAAAAATAATGTTAATCTCTGTTGGGTCGAATTTCTACCTATGATGTTGGTACCTTGCCAAATGACCTGGTCTGGAATTTTGGTTAAAAGCCCAAATCCATAGGATAGTTGGTTAAAAGCCCAAATCCATAGGATAGTTGGTCTTGAGTTCCATGCCCTTGGCCAGCATTTTTGTTAAAAGGCCATATCCACAGGATAGTTGGTCTTGAGTTCCATGTATCTGCTCTTTAGATGGACAAGTATTTGAATTTCAGTTCTGATATTTGTACATGCTTCCCCTTCTCCAAGACGAGTGGACATTCTTCCTTAATGCTCATTCAGACCTTTCAACTGTGAGGGTCATTTTACAACCAGTGTAGTTCTCTGAGTTATCATCCCTGTTACTTAACTGCCCAAATTGTTGATGCTAATGAGTGCTATTGTCATTGATTTCCATTCTTGTGATTGTAGACAGGGTAGTGTAGTATTGTCGGCTATATGTTCTCAACAATTTCTTTGTTTCATAACCTGCATGTTCATTCCTGAGTAAAAGCACTTTCATCTTCTGTGTCTATCTCAAGAATGCTGCTTTTGTTTCATCACAAGTGCGATTTTTTTCTGATTGTTATTTTTTTTACAGAACTAGTGCTGCTTTTTCTAATTGTATTTTTACACTGTATAGACTTTTCCTCAGTTTCTTTCATTATGAAGCTTTTCTTGATCATTGTTTCTATCTAATGTGTGAGTGTATTTGATCGGGAAACAAAAGTCAATTTTAAAAACTAATGTTAACCTTTGCTGAATTCCATTTCTACCAATGATGTTGGTACCTTACCAAATTCCCTGGTCTCACATTTTGGTTAAGAGCCCATATCCACCTGATAGTTGGTCTTTGAAGTTTGAGTTATGTGAATTGGTTCATTTGATTGAAAACTATTTGAATGTCAGTTTTTCGCAACATTTATACATGCTTTTCCTTCTCCGTATGAGTCAAGTGGACATTCTGCCTTAATGCTCCTTTCAGAGCTTGCAAATGTGGCAGTCATTTTAAAACCAGTATAGTTCTCTGAGCTATCATCCCTGTTACTTGACTACCCACTTGTTATTTTTTCTTTCTAAAGCAGATGCTAATGAGTGCTATTGTGATTGATTGCCATGCTTACGATTGTAGACAGGGCAGTGTACTATGTAGTATTGTTGGCTCTTCGCTCACAACTATTTCTTTGTTGCACAACTTGCATGTTCCTTGCTGATTAGAAGGACTTATGTGTTCTGTGTCTATCTCAAGAATGCCACTTTTGTTTCAGTTTTAAACATTCCAAATTATGTGCATATAATGATGAGGTAATTGAATATTATTTGATTACTTTCCATGTAAGCATGTAATATCAGAGAATGATTTTCTGAGCCCAGCTTTTGGTTACTGATGTCTCTTCTTTGATGCAGATAGAAGTCAGAACTGGGTAATCTCAATGGGTCAAGGACTTACCTTCTAGAGGGTCTGTCTCCTCTGTTTGGCACTTGCATTCATAGGGGGTAGTGTAATCCAGTTAAGGTGATAACGGTTGAATTTCAAGATCTCAAGATGAAGAAAGAGCTGGGTGACACTAAGCCAAGGGCAAATTCAAAATTGTCAGACCAAAACCATGCTACAAGGTTTGGATGTAGGAATGGTAGCATTGCTCTGAAACCAAGGGAAAATGGAGTACTGGTGTCTCAAACTACCTGTGGATCAACAAATGATAAGAAAAGCGGACTAAAACCAAATGAAATGAACAAGAAAGGTGATCATACTTCATTGGTGTTTGGCAAAGTGGAAGCTGCTATTGGTGTCCAGAATTGGGTCCCTAGTATTTAAAACACCAAAATGTTTCCAGGGTATTTCAAGGATATCCTTGTTTCCAGAAACCAGTAAAATTGATGAAGCCCATTTCACTATCAAAAATATATACAATAAATAAAAAATAAAATCTAAAGAATATTGAAATATGAGATTTGTTATAATACAGTTCAACAATTCAGTAACATCCAGTCTCAGCATAGTACTATACTACTAGTTGCGGAAAGCTTGTCAAAAATTGGCAAACATGTTTGATGTTTTAATCTGTAACCGGAACCACGATTCCTACAATTAAATAGATGCAAATTATACTTTGGAAGACATAGGCAGCCTGGACATGGGCACAATCTAAATCGGCATTTCTCAAATGTTTTCAGTGCGCAGAAATATGAACCAAATTTTCAAATGCCAGACTGGCAAGTTCGCTGCAGCATTGAAGAATTATTTTGTGGTGAGAATTCGTACTACAAATTTCACAAGGATATGCAAATTATTTAATCTGAACGTTTAAAGATTGAATGACTTTACGAGAAAAATAATTAATTTTTTTAAAGTGCTGCATATATAACTCGATGGAATGAATAAGTACATGAACGAAGAGAATCACATCACACAAGCAAGGGTATTTGGAAATTCCAGGCGCAAAGAGACAAAAAGGAAAGCATATGATCCTGTGCACTAAAACTTGAAAGAAAGGACTCAACATGAATTACTCTATATAGCTCAACCCTTAAGAAATAGCTAGAAAGTATTAAGAATAGTCTCTTTACCTGAACGTAGTTTTCATAACACCACTGCGTTGAAAAGTTTGTTTCCTTCCAAGTCTCATATACCTGATACCAAGGAAACGATGGTAAGACAGTAATGGATACCGCAATGATTTTTTGACCTACAAATATTATGCAGTGATTATTACTAAACACATTTGTTTTACTCATCCATGTGTAGTCATTCAATTAGATATTTACTTTTATACGTGTATGAAGTATAGGAAACTTTGGATTAGCTTTATAGTTACTGTATTTCTCAAGTATATTTGATTTCCCAAATATTGGTATCAAATAAGCTTGACAATTTTCTATTCTTTACTTAATGAGACATGTTCAAAATTCGCAGCTCAGGGATGAATTTCCTTAAACAAAATTTTATTTCTGACAATTCTAGAGTGACTTTTTAAAAATAGAAAGCCATGTCTATCATCTCAAGTATGACTTTCCAAAAATAGTAAATCACCTTGTATCAATTAGTAATCAAGTATAGTTGATGGAAAATCCCTAAATTTATCATTAATCAATCCTAATAGTTCAATTTTGACTTAATTATCAATATTATCATTACTATTATTATTATCCTTATGATACTATGATATTATTATCAAAAAGAAATTCAAGTAACCTTACCTTCATACTTTGTACCTCTCTGGACATCCCCGAGGAAACCCAAGGTTTATAAATTTGAGAACTATTGTGATAGACAGGTTTCGATTTTATTTTTTTGAGAACTTTCTCCAAAATCACCTGATGGGTTTCCACATACCTAGTTCGATTTTATTTTTTGAGAACTACTCAAAATTCATACATTGCAATAATACTTTATATATATAACAATGAACAAAACTGTAAATTGGAAATTGTTAGAGGATATGGTCCAGACAGAGCCTAATCAATAAGGGTAGATTGTTATATGTATCAGTACTACACCTGGATTTTGTGCATGAAACAGGGGCAATAGTTATGACATTGAAGTGTATACAACAAACTTGATTGGAAGTGACCCTCAACAATAGTTTTAAGTACAATTAAGTGTAGTGGCAGCAGATGGAAATCAGGAGAGGTAGCATAAACAAGAGTTGAGGCTGCAGAAAGTGTGTAGTGGTAACTGCAGAGTGGCAGCAGGTGAAGCAGCAATCAGCTTCAAAGTAGTGATTCCCTTCTGAAAGCTATTGCTCTGCGTCCTTGACAATTCAATTCCCCATACATAGTTCTGAAATCCATCGGAGGAAATGCACAGCAGTGAGCTAGACATCATTTGTTTCGATGAGTTTGAATTTGTTTTCAAAAGGATGCAGTGCTCCAGCTGGAACAATGTTATCTACAAATATTATCTAGAACAATAAATTTTATTCCAATATTATCTACAGATCCCCACATTGGATTCCAATAAATTTTATCTAAAGAAATTATCAGGAACAATGTTCTTGCAGAAACCTTGAATAGCACCTCTGAGTGAGTGGAAAAGTGCGTAGACAATGAAAGGACATGTTTTTTCTTTCCATGACCAAGCACAAATTTTAAGATTGATGTTAATTGTTTCGAAAAGACACTAGGCACCTTTGTCAGTAACACAATTTTGGAAGAAACAAAAAGGGAACATGATCCTGAACCAACGATGTCAAAGGAACCCTATCTGGCAACAAGCATAAATATAAACATCAGCAAAATACTTGATTAAATATATGATCAAACTCGATTTTTTATTTTGCTAGGTTCCGCAGAATCCATACCAGTCATGCCTCAAATGATTGTAAAACACAATATAAGCATAGCATCATGAAAATCATCCACAAAATATGTAATTATATTCTTTCATATTCGACTAGAGTATTATTGAATTCGATTTTCAATTTTAATTTCACGGGAAGAAGTCACAGAGACCAATTTCAAAGGGTGTTAAAAGTAATAATAGGTTTAAAAACGGTAGAAACTTTGACAGTGGGATGTTATAACTAAGAAGAAGAAGAAGAAACCCAACAACAACATGAAGCACCTTTTGAGGACATTGATTTATTATCATTATCATGATACATCAGGGTAGAGGGAAACGACCTCTACAAACAGGAAATGGTGAGAAATCTGCAGGAGCAAGACGACGATGATTATTGGTACAAATGGGAGTTCCTCAAGTCGTTACCTCACCGGTATTTATCGCAATCATCTATTTCCCCACTCTATATGAGTAAATATGAAAGGGATGAAAAACATTGGGTTGGGTGATTTTTGTTTTGGAGAGTGGTTGTTTATGCTATTTTACTTTTTATTGGCTCGAATAATAATTCACACCTACATCCACACTTTTACTTTTACCCACTGGTCGGTGGACAAAGTTAGAAATGTACTTCATGAAAATTGAACATCTTCACCAGTTAGGAATTAAGCATACAAGATATCAAATATCTTATTTGAGTACATAATTTCAAAAATTGAAACCAAGTTGTCAAAAGGCCAAGGCAGGCTTTTCCTTCTCTTAGTTTCAAAATTCAAATACTAAGTTGTAAAAAGGCCAAGGTTGGAGATTCCTTTCTTCTTTGTGATGACTTATTCTTATTCAACTTGTTATGGAGTCCATGCAGACAACCTTGTGAAGATTGTGAGGAATTTTGAGCCCCATGGAAATCACGCCAACCACGACATTGGCTTTTTTGTTTTTGGAAAACTCTGAGTTGGGAGGATGAAATCATACCATCATTGTAGGAGGTGAGAGTTTCTTGGATAAAATATTGGTCACAATATATTCTTTTTTTGGGAAATAATACTTATGGAAACACCAACATCCAGGTCAATACCAAAAGATTATAGAGATAGAAATTTACAATCAATATAATTCTAAAATACCAAAAGATTACCCGAGTCCCAAATGTGTAAATTTTAACTTTCTACTTTACCCGAGTCCCAATGAGAATAAGGCACACTTTTAACTTTCTATTGCCTTCAAACTTCACATATACAGGGAAAGAAATGGCGCCGCACATTGGTTATCTAAAGCGGGTTGTGCTTTGAATAGGGGGCTCTGGTTGATCACTGAGTACAGTGATGTTGAGCACTTCAGTTTTTACCTCCGACCATATATAGATAATCAACAACTTGTTGCAGCAATCTAATGTCTCCTTTTTGTTATTTCTGGTTCTAAATTTTTGTGTTGGAAAAAACATTGTCTCATAACTGGAGAGTCCTTTAATTTGTATTGTTTAGCTCTTAAAGTTTGGGAACTCCGTTTTTGTATGCAACTGCTAAAATGTAAAATTAGGCCTAAGAGGGAAAACTGCGAACACTTTCAACCAAATGAATACACATTGATAGATGTGTACATGTAAAATGAAAAAAAAAACCAATGGGAGCACAAAGTCTATGAGACAATGAGTTCTCGATATAATTACTATGACATTTACAGTGCATTGATTTCATCAAAACTGTGTTTGTATCATCGTTTTTTATTGGGATGAATGTAGCTAGATGCAATGTTTTTATTCCTCAATGTTTTTAACCATGCACTAATGAGTCAATTGCTCATGGGTTTTGGCAATAGGTGCACATTTAATTACTAGGTCAAGATAAATAACTGGACAGAAATCACCATTACTTGTGGAGCCAATCTACTTAAGAAATGCTTCCTGATAATCAATTTCCCAAACTAAAATTTATATACTTATATTCACCATTTTCATATCAATCATTTTCCCGCCCCAGACTGCAAGATGGAAATCACAGGACCAGTCAACAATGAAGTACTAGGAGGTCTCCGAGCTAGAGACATATTCCCTCAGTCCAGGGTGCCAGCCTCCATGCTGATTATCTTTCTTGTTACTTTGCATTGGAGGCGTAAGAGCAAGGGCATCAAAAAGTTTGCTGCTTGCTCTTCTTGTTACAATTCATAAAATGAGATGTAATTTGTTAAATTGTATGTTAACCACCTCTGGAGGAACTGATTTGGCTTTGTGGAAGTGTTGAAAATTGCAAATGTAGTGCCCCGAGTTGATTCAAGTTCTGAGAATGGCTTTCTTTACAACACAAGACTTCCTATAATCCTCTCAAACGCCAGTATTGGATTTCTTTCTTCATCCACGGCTTCCTATACACCCTCTCCGACAAAACACTTATGTTACTGAGATCTCCATTTATCATGTGCTATGTTCAATTGCTGGGTAGCAAAAGATTTTTCGTGCAAGTTTTTGCTGGATCGGTCCTCATAGATTTCAGATCCATCTGCTATGTTCCTATACTGTAGTTGGAATGGTAAGAAATATGTTTATATTTTAAGCTTGCATCACTTAGAAACAGAGTATTAATTGAGATAGATCACTGAAATTCAGAGGTTATGGATTTACCAATATAAGCATCCTTATCACATTGCAGAGGATGGGAAAAGTTTTTTTTTTCTGTTTTCCAAAAGTTGTTCCCATTTCTAGTTCAAGTTAAAAAAAAATATCTGATTCTACTGGCTTTTCTTTTCAGGCGCCGAATATGCCAGGGGAACAGCACAGTAACGTCAAATATGAAGAGGTGAATAACAGAACACTGTCATAATAATTTTAAATAAGGAAGCTCAAAAATTTCTGGACTGATGTTATTTGAAGTAAATCCTTATGCAGGAGTTTATTAAAAGTTCACGAGTGAAGCTCTTTACTTGCAAATGGGTATCGGCAAATAGGCAAGCCAAAGCCCTTATATGTCTCTGCCATGGTCAGCATCAAATAGCTTTCCTATTTATTTTACAGATTCGACATCATAACAGAACCTTAATCATGATTTCGTATATTCTTAGAGAGGGGTTTGACTGTTTTGTCTCCAGAGATATGCATACACTGTCCTTTTGGATTGGGACCTGTGATTTAGGATTTTAGGTCTATAATGTGTAATTTGTTTCTTCTCATGATTG
>JAXQQM020069094.1:0-79596 GCA_034641835.2 Pinus albicaulis | reverse complement strand
GGCCAAATCACGGGACACTAACAGAAATGAGAAGGAAAATGATACACATGAAACATCAGTGGACTTACAATCACAGAGAGAAACACACCATCAAAACATAGAGCCACATGGATCCCAAAGAGTGCTGCAAACCCTGGTCTATTTCCTTTTCGAAAATGCAGAGATGAAATGTACAATGAAGCTCAAAGCAATCCCAAATGTCCAACCCCTGAAAATGACTGAGAAAATACAAGATATAGACAAGCCTAACTCATTCCCATGCCTCTAGGGGTCGATCTGACTAGTGTAGGAGATGTTTCAACAAGATCTAAACTAAGAACTAGAAAATAGGAAATGAAACATCTTGCCTTTATAAGATAGGAAACTGATTCATTCAGTTACATTTCACTTTTTGGTGAATGAATCTACTTGGATGAGTAAAACTCTGCCAAAATTACATCAAAGTCATGAAATTACATCAAGTTACATCAAGAGTTTCACATTTGGAGATAAAAAATTCAAACTAGCCAAAAATAGGCGAAAATATGAGCTGCTGAGTGAAAAAGGAGCAAAAATTCCCAATGCGCCGCGCCTGAAATCTCTATGTGTCGCACCACTTTGAGGTTGATTTTCAGGGCCTTCCCAGAGTACAAATTGAGTGTAGGATAGCTCGTTGGAAAGATATGTCTATCTAGTTTCTAACCCAAGTGGAATTTCTGAATTTGGTCTCCATTGGCCCCTCCAAAAATCAAATCTCCCAACACTGCTTCCTATGTGTCCAAAAAGTGGCAGAAAGGCCATTTTTAAGGTGTTTTTGACCCTTCAGGCAACCCAAAAATTGTAAAAATATTTAGGTAGTGGGTAGGCATGCATAAATTTTCATGAAAAATCCAGAAATGCAAAGTTTTACCGAAGAGGAGCTCCCAATTATAAGCGCGCGCCAAGTGGCGCTACGCGTCGGGCAGGAAAATCTGTGTTAAGGCCAAAAATTCAAAATTGACAAAAAGTTTCCCAAATTTCTTGAAATTTGGGCTGAATGTCCTTCATCATGCACTATGCTGGGCCAAGGAAGCTTTGGCCAAAATTTTAATTTTGTCATACGTTTTACGCCGCCTTAATGCCTTCTTGGTGCATGCAATTCAGTTGTAGAGTCACTGTCTCGGTCATAAGAAGTATCCGTCTCCATGACTTCCAAAGTCTATCTTGTCTTGGATGAATATGAGGAATTTGGTGTCTTTGGTTTTTTTTCCAAATATGTGGTAATATAGGAGGGGATATGGAGGAATAGGATAGTGGGAATAATGGCCTTTTGTCAAGTGAAATTAGGAATTTGCCACTTGAAGTCTGTGTGTTAAATTTTTAGGGACAACCACTTAGTTTTTTGGGATAACTTGGGATTTGAGGGAAATTTACAAGTGGTATGGGAACAATGAATGGCATAGGGATGATTGACTTGGGGATATAAGGTGAATAAGAAAATGGAACTGTGGTGAGAAGATAAACAGTGAGGAGGGGAAAAACAAGGTGAGGAAAGTGGAAATGTTTGGCACCAAAAACCAATTTAAAACCCTAAAAGAGGAAATTCTCAACAAGCTAATAGGGTTTTATTTTTTCCATTCAAATATTTATAATCAATCTCATAATCAACACCAAATACTTGTTATGGAAATTACAAGGTCACATAGACTTACTTGGAGCATGAAAGAACGAATCGATTTGGAGTTTTTGAGAGATGGAAAATTTTTGTGTTCCAGCCCAATGCACTGCATAGCCAACCTAGTACACCGCACCCCTCCTATGTGCTACGCTGGTTCAAATTTACACACAGTCAGCTGGCTCAATGCACCGCGCACCTCTGATGCGTCGCGACAACTGCCCAGTGCACCGGGCTCTGCAACTTCTAAACAATCTGCCCCCAAATTACTTGTTTTTCCCTCCACGATTCCTCCTTGCCTTACTCCAGTTTTCACATCACATATTTGAGCACATTTGGAAATTTTTGGAGAAGTTTATGGTGAAATTGGGCTTGCAGCTCTATGCGTCACACCACAAGCCCAACGCATCGCGCCCTTTTGCAGAAGACTTTTGGAGACCTTCCCGGTATCCAAATTGGGCATGGGATAGCTTGTTGGAAATATTATTGAGTCTAATTTCCAACTCAACTGGAATTTTTCAATATTGAGTTCATTTTCCCTATCAAAAATCAAATCTCCCAAGACTGGTCAAAATGTGCAAAATGAGGCTGCCTCAAGGCAGAGTGTTGTTGCAGTCAACTTTTGAAGGTCTTCCTCAACTCTAAATTGAGCTCATGATAGCTAATTGGAAAGCTCTTTATATCTATTTATCATTTGACTCATCAAACAAGTCATTTATCCAACCAAGCTAGTATAAGTCCTGATTTTCCCAAGGTCACTTCAGAGGTGCATCAATTCTCCTGAGGCAACTGTATTTTTGACATTTCTCTAAAACCATGACACCTGTGTAAAAAGTGAAGGATTTTTTTATTCCTTGGCCTATTTTGGAAAAAAAACCTCTCTCATTTTTCCCAAATTCATCTTTTATTTTCGAGAAACATCATTGGAGTAAAACCTATCCCGATATGTGGAACAAGGGATTTGTCGAAATGAAGCGAAATGAAGGGGATAAGGGGCTTCTAAATTCTTGAGAAAATTTCTGGAAGTAGGAAGGGATGTTAGGAAGCACCGGAAAGTGGAATTTAAGAGATTGAATGAGGGGAAGGGGTCCAAAAGGGCAAAACACATGCCTAGCCTAGAAAATTGCCAAGTTGTAGCAAGAAACTAGGGTTTGTGCAAAAATGAGGAATTTGGGCGATATCAGTGATGGGAAGTGTTTATTAAGGTACATTAATGATAGGGGAAGGTGTATGAACATGAGGATACAAGTTTTGCTAATGATTTGACCATCCAAGAGAAATTACCTTCAAAACCCTAGGAGAGGGAAATGAACCTTACTTAGGCACAAATGAAGCATGAACAAGGTGTAAAATGACCCATTGGAACCTGACATGATGATGAAAACCCTTTGAATGATTGTACACTCAGCTAAATGATGACATGGAATGAAATTTGGACAACCTTGAAAAGAGTGAAAGCACACCCTAGACCTAATACCTAGTGACCAAATTTTACTTGAAGACTCACTGAAATGACAAAATTTGATCTTGACACCTTAAAATCACTTTGTAAGAGCATGTTTGATCACTAGAGGAAGGTTGCAAAGGCTGACACTAAGAGGTTCCATGCAACTTAGCTCCCCATGATCATGACAACAACATGCCCTACTTAGAGTATATATCTACAACCACTATATCCATCACCAAAATTTTGGCTGGAATTTGTGGCAAAGTAACACAGTTCTTTCATAATACCTAAGTATCTCACTTTGTTAGAATCAAAAGAGTATAAATCCTTGTATGGTCTAGTAATTTCAATTCCCAATTTCTCCATGACAGCCTTAGGCATTACCTTATGTGAAGCACCTTAATCTAGCATGGAATTATGCAAAATTTTGACATGTATGTTTAGGCTAGCATAGAAGGGAGGAACACCTCCTTCCTGAAGCTTGCCATCTACTTCTGGTCCAAATAAAAGTTAAGGTTGGTCATCATTCAGATTGAATATATGTTTTTTTTCCCCTATATTAAGAGCTTTCATTACCTGAGATCTGTACATATTCTTATTCATCGTCTCTGTTAGAGGGATAGGTATTTCGAGTTTTGCTAACTTGTTTTCAATATTGAAGGTTTTCTTAAAATTACTCAGGTTTAGGAAATCTGATTTATTAGCAACATCTTTTGGGATAGGCTCTTTTTGTTGACTATTGGTTGGAACATCTGGGTTGTTTTTGAAGTAGTGTCAACTATATCTTTAGTAGGATTTTCTATTGTCCTTTTACCTGAAGCTTCAAGAGTTTTCTTTGCAACAGTATCTGTGATTTTCTTAACAGTAGTATCAGAGGTTTTCTTAGTAGGATTATTAGTTTTTTTCTTACTACGGGTATCTGAGGTTTTCTTAATCCTAAGGTTGTACTGTCTGTGGAATTCCATGATATCATTCTAAAAACCCTATTTATAATCATCTGATTCATCATAATCAAGTTTTATTTAAGACAACTGAAAACAATTCTTGTTCCTCTTGAGTAAGAAATATTTTCTCGTCATCATTTATTCCCATCAGATTTATTTGATTGTCCTCTACTTCTTTAACTATTTGATCTTCATCGTCAGCATAATTTTCATGGAAATGAGGTCTACTTTGTTGTTTTGGTCCCTTTTGTTCCTTTTGTTTAATTTCTGATGGATTTCTCCTAACATTTTTGTTTCGTTTTTGAGGACCAGGTTGATTTTCCCTTCGAGGAATTCTATCTACTAGACTGATTCTTTCCATCATCCTCTCCATTGTTCTAACCAAAGAATATATCTTAGCATCATAAGAATATTTTTATGGTTATTCTTTCATTTTCACTCTCCTCTCTGTTCTCATCCTAACTCTTTTAGCTAACAAATTACCTTATACACTCACTGCATCTCTTTACATTTTTTCTAAAGTTGCAGAGTTTCTCTCTCTTATCTGATAAGACATATCTTCCCCAAAGACATTAGGGAATTTTATTAAGGGTAAACCTTGAGGGTGTTTAATGTTTTCACGAATTTCATTATAAACACTATTGAATCTGGTGCAATAATCTTGGACACATTTCCCAGGTTCCCTCCTAATAATTTCATACTCTAATAGAATTTGAAGAGCGTTCTTTTTATCTTACCATATATTAAGGAATGACTGATGAAATGTAGGGATATCATTAATGTTAGCAGGTGCTAAGGCTTTGAACCATTTTCTAGCTTCTCCAGTAAGACTTTGAGCAAATAATCTCATGTTAAAATTTTATTCACCAACTTCTTAAAGATCAAAACTATCATTCATCCTATTAATGTGTTGTTGAGTAGTTATGGGTCCAGTACCATCAAACCGGGGTATCCTAGTATAATAATCCTGTGGCATATTTGCTAAAGGATCCTAAATAACAAGAAGATTATATTGCTACCATGATGTGTATATGGGGATGTATAATATGTGGATTTATTAAAGGTGGAGGTTGAGTTGAAGGTGGAAGTTTGGTTGAAGGTGGAAGTTGGGTTGAATATGGAGGTTGGGATGAAGGTGGAGTTTGGGTATCTTCATGAGAAACTATGGGAGTGGTAGTGGAAATTATAGAAGGAGTGGAACTGGATGATCTTGGATGAGAAAACTGAGATGAACTAGATGAAACTACATTTGTTAAGGTAGAGAGTTCAACATATTCCTGGATGTATGCCTTGTGGATAGATAGGTCAAGGTATCATTCTAAATCCCATAATTTATCAAAGTCTTGAATGCTTTGGAGATCAGGATCAGGTTTCATAGAATGTCCTTCAAATGAATGATGTTTTAAGGTAGACCGATCTACCACGGTTTGGTGTACCCAATTTTCTAACTTAGTCCTAAACAAGTTATGCTCAACTGGAAAATCAAACTAAACATCATGTAAAGTGCCAAAGTTATTTGAAAGAGAATCTCACCTATGGGGAGGACTGCTACTTCCTTGAATCTCAACTAAACTTCTCCTCCTCAACAATTTTTCAGGGTCATCTACAATAGTGGAAGGTTTAGGATCAGGATGAAATCTAGTACAATCTATTTTTGGAGCCAAAATTAAAATATAAAAAACACACACTATTATTTACAAACATAAACATTCTCTAAAATGTTCCTAAAATAATCTTCATTTAATCAGGCAAATGAATTTGTAGAAAATCACAGTATTTTCGGTTTTTCCCCAGTATGGTTGTCACTATGTTATCATTCTATAATTATTGAGATTGTGAGAGTAAGCATAGAAAATAACAACAAAACCACTTTTAAGTCTAGAAGATAGCCCTTGGAAACTTAGAGAGGGATCTTTCTTTAAGATTTAGCTTTGTTTTCTATAACTTTTAGGCTAGTTATGACTGTGAAATTTTTTGTTTGTTTGTAATTGATTTGATTGATTTGGTTGATTGAATGCTTTATAATTCCATTGGGCTATGGAGTCTATAAAACTAACTGGATCTATATCAAATATTAAAGGAGTTTCATAGGGCAAGATAGGTGAACTAGTTGGATCTTTTAGAATTTAAAATGATATGGAACATTAGAAAAAGTAAGATTTAGTTGAAACTAAAGAGAAATTAAGAATTACTTAGTTTGAATTTAAAAGAAAACATTAAAATTACTTACAGCCATAACAGGGTGTATATTTCAAAAAATATTGATCATCACCATTTTCGTAATGTAATTAAGCTTTAAGAAAGAATAGTAAAGGAAAGAATGAAATAACACATAAATGAAGAGAAGTAAATCACCAATTTTTCCAACGCATGAATCCCATGAAGAATTCCTTGTATTAATGATCAGTCCATCGACTCAAAAAATTGCAATAGATCTGAGAAAATAATATTCAACAATCAACCTAGAATACTTCAAAGTGTGAAATATTTATAACAATATTTACAAAACTCCTATCTCACTCGATAAGGTATATTTAGCAATAATGTAAAAATATTATCTACTCTACAGACTAATAGGATAGGTGGAAAACTGAAACAAGAGGTGGCATAGATCTAGAGGAAGTCATTGTTGAGCTGGTGTGTCTTTATTTTCTGCGTTGGTTTGTCTTGTAACTGCATTTAAAGTTACCAATTAATCCAATAACTCACACAACTTACCCCACATGTCTTCATCTAAAATGGTCATCTTTGTTACCTTCCTATAAATTTCATCTACCTCAATATATTTTGCAAAGGTTGGTTTTACCATAAAGAAGTTATTTACTTAATGCTAAATGTAAAAATCATTTCTCGTTGCTTCCAAGAAAGCTCTACCTATCATACTCCCCTTTATGTTGTCGAATTTGGAACTATCTCTGGCCATTTCATTTAGCTTCATATTGTAATATTCTTGAGTAATTAGTTTAGGTTTAATTACAAATACACTAGTGATAATTTTTGGTTCAATGCTTCAATTCCGCTTAAAAGCTTGTTAAAAGCTATCTCCAGTCCTTCGAATTTTTCTTCTAATTACGTGATGAGGTTCCTTTTAGTGATAACATTCTTGATTTCCTGTATGGTTTCAGTCCTGTCATCAATTCCTAAGTCGTCCAACTCATATTTATTCTTTGAATATAGGAATTTGATGATGTTAGCAGCTTTAGTAGGCTTGTCACCTAACATCTCCTTGATTTATACAATAGCTTATGTGGCTTTCTTTATCAGGACCTTTTGCTCAAAAATGATTTGGATACATGACAAAATCTCATTCATGGAATTGAGAATGTCCATACATATGCTTTCCTTGAATTGGGCCAAGGTTTGGCCAATAGCTGACTCTCTTTCTGCTTCTTGTATCCTTTCTAATAGCATTTGGGATCTCTGTGTTGCATTCAAATGTGAAGCTTCACTTCTGGTTTTTTGTTCTTGCAAAGCTTTGAATTTCCCCCGCAGCTTCTTTATCTACTTTGTTTGCACTGGCATTTTTTCTATGGCCTTTATCAATTCTTCACCAGCATCTACAGATTGCGTTGAAGGCTTTGTTAATTTTCTAGCACCTATAGTAGGGATATGTGTGAGGGGCACTGCATCCAGAGGAACTATGGCCACCTATGGATTGTGATCTTTCTCCTTAATCATTTTTTCCATCTCTTTCTCTATCTATCTGATTTGAGCATTTGTTCCATGATCAATTTCACCATGTCTCCCTTCTGTGTCTCAGATTATTCTATGACTTTGGTAAGAGGATATTCTGTTGCTAGCCGCTTCAGTTGTTTCCTCAATGCTAAAATGTCATCATTCTTCTTCTTAATAAATTCTTCTGCACCCTTCACATTTTCTGGATCATAGCCCATCTTGACAACAAAATCTTCTAATGATTTGATCCTCGTGTATTTAGCCAGAGAAGGGATATTCTCCATATTCAACTGAGATTTAATGTTTAAAAGTGATGCTTGCAATTTTTACATAGTCATGGTTGTATTGGTTAAATTAGAACAAATCATCTCACTAGTTTTCTTGCGCATCTCCTTTTGATCAATGGGATGAATGTACTTGGTGTCAAACTCAAATATTGTATTTTTGTAGTCTACTGTTGTCTTGGGCTGTGACATTTGAGCCTCAAGGAAGGCCATATACATCATTCCTTTTTCTAAATAAAAATATAATAGCAGGCTACTCTGTGAACTGGTAGTCTACTTCCAAAATTGTGTGTAGGTGTTGTTCTTGAGAATTTCATTGTTGAGTTTGATTTCTCTATATCTGTCAAAGATACTGTTATCAAAAAATCAGATCTGATAGGCTGCTCTTCAAACCAATCTTGTGCAAATATTTCAAAAAAATATTTTGGTTGAGGCTTAGCCTCCTCAATCTGAGAGGGCTCTCTCAAGGGTTTATGATTTTTGATGAATATGTAGATGGATAACTCTATATGAGATAAAAACAGATAAATGATGTAAATTGGTTGTAAATCACATTAGCAAGTGTACATTGGGCTTATGGAGTCATGATAGCTTCATCAAAACCAAGATAATCTATCTAGCATGGAATTCAAGGCATATCAAAGTTCAAGTCAAGGAATAAACATGTAGAACAGTGAAACACACAACCAGCTTGTCTATGAAGGAAGTCAAAGCATCATTGATGAATTCTGAGTAACATAAGAAAACACCACTATAATAGAATATAAAAAATATTCCATTAGAACAATAACATACAAGAACTCCTTATGAATCTTGAGTTGTCTAAGTAGAAATTCTATATTAGGCTAAAAACAGTCACCTACTTAAAACATAGCCTTTTTTCTAACAAATGTCCAACCCTTTCTATTTTGAATCCTTGATATTTTATAGATCATTTACATCATAAGATAAACTTATCTACAAATAGATACATCGAATTGCTATGCTTTTACACCTATACTAACCATGAAACATGGTATTTATTACAAACACAGTTGTAAAACTGATATAGAGTCCTATTACAAATAGAATTAGAACTCTTTTAATTCCACTCAAAACAACGTTATCTAAACTTAGTTACATCATTTTCCACCTATATTTCCATTAAATTGAATTCTGATGATGAGCCCCAACCTGTTATGACCATGATGTTGACGATGTTGATCTCCTGCAATTTAGGAAACTATTCCCTTGTTTTTAGGCTTAGGATCCCTTTAGTTTCTTGAGATATTCTGACCAATTCCAACTGATAATTTTGAGACTAATTTATGTTAGGAACATGATTGGAATGTGTCCCAAGTCATCCCTTCATGCCAGCTGCACGAAACCACTTTGAACTTCTCAAAACAATGAAAACAGACATACACTACGAAAGCAGAACAGTTTCGTAGCGCGGTCTGTTTACCCATTTTCCTTCAAAATTTAACTTTCTTTCCTTCACATTTACCTTGATATTCACTTTATATAACTTCCTTAGAAATTTCAAATCAAATTACCTGGTCTTTCCTCCAAAATTTGATAAGAAAAAGGGTGAAAAGGCTGCTACAGCAGTTTCATAGCGCATTTCACCCTTTTTGCACTACAGGTGCTATGAAACTACTATGCAAGCAGTTTTAACCAGATTTTGACAAAATTAAAAAAAAAAGGTACCACGGCTTCAAAATATCATTAGCTTCATCAAAACCATCAGTTGTTTGGATTAAAAACATAATCTTCACAAAATTTAATCCTCATTTTCCATTTAGAGTTTGTTTTGAATTTGTCATTTTGTACCTCTGCTCTTTAGTTCATCTTGAGATTGTTTTAATTGTAGCTCAAAATCCTCTACTTGGCCTCTTAGCTTTCTGTTACTTTCTCTCAAATGAGTATTGATCACTCTAACCAAATTTGCTTCTTTAATGGCTAGAACTATCCATGTAAAAAACTGTTGTGCACTGCTTGGGATCTCTGACCTAACAACTATTTGACCTTCCCAAACATCCTTCAATCTCTTGAATTCTGTCTTTTCAATGTTGTGTTTTCTTTCCCTCTTTCTCATCATTTCCAATTCTTAATTTTCTAGCTTCAACTTTTCTTCTAGCATTTGACATTCTGAAATGTATTCCTTTCCCTTCTCAATTTTGCTAGCTGCATGCTCCACTATAGGTGATGAGAGATCAACCACCTCTTCAGGGACTTTGGTTGCTTCAATGGTTACTTGGATATATTTTTTTCCTTCTTGGAGTCTTTTTTCATGCCTAGTTAAAGATTTCCTAGCTTGAAAAACAAAAGTTGCATTCTCACCTTCAAATTCCAATTTTTTTGTTGATTTCATTTTTCTCTCTTCGGGTTCATTAACTTCAATGAAATATTCCTGCACAATGGGTGATTATTTTATATCAATTACATGTAGTATATCATACAAGTTACCTTTCATCATTGGGCTATATCCTGTGACTGAAACCCCTGATTTTCCCTTTGATGTTGATACTTGACTTCTTTTTTTTCTCTGGCTCTCCTGTTTACTGGCCAATTGTTTTTATTTTGTTTCTTTAAGCATTTCTACTTTTTGTTTTGCAGGTGATGGGGATTTTGCAACAAGCATTGATGATTTCTCAATTCTCTCTTCAACCTGTTTCCTTGGTTTCAACTTCATAAACCTCTTAGCTTTGGTAACCACTGGCTGACTGGATTCTGATACTGGTGGTGAAGGATTTCCCTTCATCTTAGGGTTTCTGGCTGGGGTTAAAGCTTCCATTTCAAATCCACTCATAAATAAAAAGGAAGACCAATCTCTATTTATTTTCTAGAGCTCATTCAAAACCAGCAACTTTATCAAACCGTGATGAAATAGAGAAGTTTCACAACCATCATATTTAGCTTGGACTTTGTCAGCCATTTTGGCAAGGCTTCTATGCAAGTAAAATGGTAAATCTAATGATATCATTCCTATGAAATGCAACAACAGTTTAAAATGATAAGTGTAGACTTTATGGTACCTACCTTCACATTTGAAATATCTTTAGATGTTGAATAGCATCTTTGCATAATTATCCTTCATACAGCTCCTGGGTATTGCATTGTTCAAGTCCATGTCTACAAATTCAGGTTTCATAAACTCCTTGCATGGCTCCATGTCAAACCTGAAACCTTTAAACCAAGATTGATGTCCCCTTGGAATCTCTGTCATAGAAGCTATGATCTGAGGTGTCACTGGCATATTTATCATTCCAACTTTGGTAGTGGTTCCACTGAAATGTAGAGCAAACTCTTTGGATAGCTGAGTGTAGCAACCCTGTAGCTTTTCATAAAATTTGAGACAGCCAGCTTTGCTAAAGGCCTTCATTACCATTTGATCCTCCATAACAGCATTTTCATTCTCAGGTTCGTATCTTCGACAATGTCCCCCTCTATGGACCTTATTTTCCTCTGCCATGTTTCCTGTAGAAAACCTGTTTGTTTCTCTAAGACTTGTAAAGCAACCTCTCTTGACCAGATGAACAACCTCGCTTGATTTGATGAGAGTTTTCTTTGGATGGAAAAACCATAAAATTATCCTTACTATTTCAGAGCTTGGACAACATATCTAAAGGTGAATGAAACAAGGATGACTCAATTAGGCAAAAATTCTAATTAGAGATGTCACCTCATGACCAAATGATGTTTGATTGATACCCTATCATGAAAATGATGACTGTGGGACAAGTGGGTACATTGAATCTGGTAATTAAATAACTCACCATACTCCTATCATGTCATTCTGCAATTGAAACTAACAAATATCAGCTTATTTGACACGATAGCTACGAAACCGCACTTTCGTAGCGCTCACAGTGTAAATTTTGCACTTTGCACTACGAAAGTAGCAGCGCTTTCGTAGTGCAAAACTCACTTTTTGAACTAACGGCGCTACGAAACTGTGGATTTGTAGCTAATTTCAGAAAATCGACCCAAAACCTACTTAGATGACCCTTAAATGAAAAATGTGAACTTTTTAATTATGGAATGGATCAAAGAAAGACCTTTTTTTGAATTTTGATGGTTAACACTAAACCTCTAAAAATATGACATACCCTTAACCATGCTAAAATGACTTTCAAAATTATTTAGATCATGATCAAAAGAGAGTTGACACAATGATGTTTTGAAAATTTTTGGGTGATAATAGATACTCTTCTCCTTTTCTCCCTAAATTACCTTTGAAGTCTGAGTTGTGCCTTGTTGACCCTCTAACACTGATGACATTGTCGGAGATGTAACAAATTTGATGTCTGAATGTGACAAAGATGGTTTTTCTTTGATAATCATGGCAACTCCTTGTTCTACATTCTTCACTAAATATATTTTAGGAATCATCTTGGTCCTCTTTCTATACATGATATTAAAATCTTTACCTGCACTGTCTATCACCAAGGTGATTCTTCCTCTCTTTTCCTTTTTTCTTTCTTTCTCCTGAGGAGTAGGAATCTATGAAGTTGAAGTAGACACAAGTTGTTCTTCACCTTCCTGCAAAGTATTCTCTTTCAATTTCTGTTGATTTACATATATTTCAATTTCTGGATCTAAGTATGGGTATAAGGGGTAGTTTTGTGTTCAACCCTCAACTTAGAAATTATGCTCACTGGATCATATGCCCATATCTGAGATTAAACTTCATCTCCTTGAGAAGCTTGTCTGCTTCTTCTCTTGTTGTCCTGTTGTTGCAAACAAAAGAGCCAACTTAACTTTTAATCATGAATTGTGATTCCTTCTTGGCTGAAAAAAATGGATTTCATCAGATTTGATCATCTTTCTTATGTATTGCAGGGAACTTACTCTCATTGGGAGGTATTTGGGCAACTTTTATGGTGGCAATTCACTCCCATACACCCTGATTTCAGTATAGTTTTAGTACAGGTACTAATATCTAGTTTTTTCTTGCTCTGTCAAATGTAAAATATTCTTTATTTTTTCACTGATTCTGAGTTCTGCTGAACTTCTCAACATGCTTATCATTAGATTTATGAATTGGTCAATGTACATATTGATTGTAAATTCATGTGAACCTTTCATTACTATGGAAGTCCAAAATATTACAGATTTTTTATTCCCTTCCTCATCTAATTTCTGCCTTTCAAACTTGAATCTATCTACCTGATAATAGATAAAAATATAAACCATAATAGAAGTATACTTGAACACTCCTTTAGTTAGTAACTTAAGGAGTTTATCATGTATACTATTAGCTAAGAACTGAATGAAATCGAAAATGATTGAAGTTTCATGATTTGTAGAAATTATTGAAAGGAAGACTAATAGGGGTTCATCTACCCATTGATTAGAATAATAGCCTAAAAAGCATGATAACACAGATATTATTTTCTTGGCCTGATCTGAGAACATGGAATAGGGGTAAGGTGGATTTTTTCTAGGTAATTGGGTGTTTTTAGGTAGGAATATGTCAAAAATATGTGCTACTTTACAAAAATCCAACTTATGATATAGTTCAGTCAAGGTTCCTATTGAAAGATGAGTGTTGGTTTCTAGAGGAGAGACCGAAATCATCTGGTCAATGGTTTTAAAGGTAATGGTTTGTAGAATTTCACCACTTAGGGCTATGATAGCTCTTTATTTTGGCACATAACAATCTTGGCATTTTCTGACAAATTCAGGGGAGTGAAAGGTCCGGGGAAAAATATAATGGTGGAGATTGGACTTCCAGAGTCCAATTTCATTAGTCTTATATATGAATTTATCCTCTAGCCAACATTAGAGTTCGAAGAGGTTGAACTCACATAGATTCTCAGAGATTTTATAGTCCCGATTGGCTAGAGGAATATGGTCGAGGTCTAGAGAAGGATGTACCATTGGGTTGACAGGCTTTTGTAGGTTTTTCTTCTTTGGAGGCATCCTGTTAATGGGAAAATTTAAATAAACAGGAGGAAATAATGAATGTTTATTGGGAATTTTGGGTTTGTCATAGACGGGAGTAAAATTATGTTTTCTATCTTGCTTGATTATATGTTTGATCAACGAGAAAATGATATGGGCCATAGATGTTATCTGGTGTCAATCAGACGGCTCAAAGGTGCGCATGTGTTAACCGAAAGAGAAAATTGTTTTTTTCGTTTGCCGATCTTTATTTCATGAAATGAAACTTTAAATAAAGCCTTTGAATTCATACTTTGGATAAAACTTTAATGAATCTCAAAAATTAGGCAAAAAGCACATTTTTCATAATCCTTTCAAACTTAGGATAAAATGCAATAATGAACCTTTTGAAGTAGAATTAACCACATTTATCCTTTTGACTTCAAATTTTCTCCTCATCTAAGACTAAGATTTATTCATTCCTAAGGGTCAATTTGGACTTGCATACCCTTATTTTACTTATTTTGAAAAACAAAAAACATGCGCTATTCTATCCAATTATTGCTCCATTGATTCAACTTAAAAATTTAAATCAATATTATTTATTCACCTAACTAACATTATTCAAGGTTAAACAATTTGGCTAACCTTATTCTCTAATATAATTAACAAAAATTTAAACTTGTTTGCGCATGATTAAGATGTATGATCAAACAATGAGTAAGGATTGTGTCATTTTCAACAAGTTGCATACAACCTTCATTTTATTTAATAGAATGAAACTATATATCAAGTAGTGGCAGTTGGATTTGCAACACTTTTAGTACAATTTTTTTTTGTCTTTCTTTTATGGCGTTCTCATATTTATTTTTTATTCTTTATTTATTTTTCTTTTCTTTTTCTTTGTCTCTTTATTCTATTTTTTTAAATACACTCTTTTCATTTTCTTCTAGACACTTTTTGGAAATCACTTACAAATTGAAATATAATTTACAATATCATATAATTGAGATAAAATATCCAATCACCTTGTGACACTATAAATTATAGGACCCTAACAAGTTCCTCATTATTATTTATAACATTCATTTATATCTAAACAAATTTTATTTATAAAAATGGTCCATTCTAGGATAATATGTGTAATTCATTTGTTTTCTTAAGTTAAAGTTGACCCATCACATTTTTATACATGCTTAATTAGGTAAATATGTGCATTAGTAAGGCATTTTTTGTGTTGCGATAGTGTTTTTGGTTATATTTGTGAAGCCTTTGGCTATATCAACCACATTAATATTTTTGATTGCACTGTACTAGTATAATAGTGAGGAACTTATCATGGAGGAACTTATTATAATTGGAATAAACTCAAATCCATAGGAACTTGGTGGGCTGGGAGCCAAGTGGCACAAATATAGTTTTTTAAATTTATTAAAAGTCAATGCAACTTAACAAACTCTGTAATACACTAGAGTCGTTGATAAACATTAAGACTAAGCATATGTTGAGAATATTCCCTTGAGAATCAATCTAAGCCCTCAATTAAAAAAAATATCAACAAATCTTCATCCACCTTAAGTTGAAATAAAAAGCCTTCTACAATAAAACAATTCTTATTTAATACAAAATCTTTAAAAAACTTATAATTTAATTTCTTACAATCACAATATCAACTATAATGATATTTTTAAAAAAATTATATACAATATAAATTCATATCATTACAATATTAACTACAAATATTATTAAGTTTTTATAATAACTTAAAAAACTATTATATATTTATATTATTTCTTAAAAGGTATTATACATCATACAAATTATAAATTATATTGTGTGTTCCATAAGATTTAATAAAATATGTTTAATTAAAAATAATAAAATATAAATATTAATCCATATCCAAATGTCAATATGAAATGTTTGAGGCAATAACTATATATAATGCTAGTCATAAATATTAATTATTATTATTATTATTATTATTATATAAGAAGTTAGTATAGTCCTAACGGGGAGGTCAATTTCGAAGTCATGCAAATTCTACGAAAATTGAGAAATCCAAGGTGCAAATCCCCGAGTTTTGATCCGGTTTAAGGAGAGGAGGACAAACAATAGACCCCCCAGGTTTAATTTCTATAAATTGAGTTGTCTTTAATGCCACTTTTTGAAAAGTTTATCGATTTCTTTTTCTGATGTAATTTGTCTAAATTTTGGTAGGAATTCATTAAAATCACAAGTTTGATGGGTAAGCTCTGCAAAATCGAAGTGCTCTAGGGGATTTTCAAGCTGTTGAATCCATATATGCAGTCAAAAAACCAATTTAAATAACAAAAATCAAGATTTCACCTCAAATATTCCCACCTAATTTTGCCCAAAAAATCCACCAGAAACACCAAAAATAAAATCAAGATTTCACCTCAAATATTCCCACCTAATTTTGCCCAAAAAATCCACCAGAAACACCAAAAATTCACATTAAAGACAACTCTATTACAAATGACAAAAAATTAGCATTAAATGATGTAATTAATAAAACTGAGTTATCATTCAGTCAATTTTGTAACTATAGGAAGTCACTTAATGAAAGAGTCCATATTAAATTGGTCATTGCTCAAGAGGCTTGATGTAATGTTTGGAGAGTCATTTTTGACGTGGAAAATTAAAGAATTCCAATACCTTGCCCTGTGGAGGTGTCATTGCAACACTGTTAGGGTTTTACCATGCAAATTTTTACGTTGCTTGTTGTGTGTTTCAATTTTTATTCTTTATGCATTTATTTATCAATTAAATGTTAATGGGATAAAAACACCAACAAGTGGTATCAAATATTTCTGGTGAGGGTTGTGAGATTAAAGTTTGTCTGCTTACCATCTGCTCCACAGAATCTGTTGATTACTGTCACTAGAGACGCAACCAGGGAGCAGATGACCCTTTCTAGAGAAAAGAAGAGCCATATTTTTGTGAGGTTCATGAGGTTATCTATTGAAATGTAAAACTATCTGGAAGACCAATGCTGAGAAGGTTTCGGCTTGGAGGAGTTGTGTTCAGAGTTGTCTAGACGATCGACGCTAAGAAGGTGTCGTATATTGACAACCAACATGTTTGGAGAAAACCATGTTTTGAAGAGAGACGCTGGGAAGAGTTTATTTGTTTGATGAGAAAGGAGAGTCGGGTTAAGAATTCGAGCCTGTCTGTAACACTAGTGTTGACAAGGTGTCATCTATTGACAGCTGGCCTATTTGGAGCAAAGCATGTTTAGAAGATTGATACAAATAAGTGAATATTTGTTTGACGAGAAAGTGTTGGTTGTAAGGGTTTATTGATGACAAGAGCACCATTGCTGACTATGCTTTATTGATACACCAAGGAGTAACCTGTAGAAGTTGTCCAAGGAACAAAAAAATATTATCATCCCAAAAAATTGAAAACCAAGTGACCATGTACTATTTTTTTTTGGTAAAATTGCTTCACACACACGCATAATTGGTTGGTGCAATGTTTTGGAGAATCGACGGTTGGATTGCCTATTGGATTCGAATTGGTTGTTGGATATAAAATTGGCTATTGGATTGAAATTGACTATTGGATTCAAAATTGTCTATTGGATTTGAATTGGATGTTGGATTACTTTATTTAAAAATAGGGCTTCTCAAGATTAGAGTCATTTATAAAGGGAAATGTTTTGGGTTTTATTTCTTTTTATTTCTAAAAAAAGGAAGGATTAGGGTTTTTTGAATATTTTTTTTAAATAAGAAGAATATTTTAAAACCCTAGTTGAAAACCATGGCTAAAACCAGAAAGGAAACTATAGCATAATTGTTTGAAGGAACACAATCATTAATAAATATTTTTTTAAGAGTTTGTATAGGAAGAAATGGAAAAAATGACTAATGCTAAGTTTAAGGTGGAGAAGTTCATCGTAATAACAATTTTGCATTGTGGAAATTGAAATTCAAGGATTTATTGGTACAACAACGGTCGCACAAAGCTTTAAATGGGGTTAGGAAAAAATGCGTTCGGATGAAATATTTGGGTTGGGAGGACATGGATACTCAAGCTCTATGTACCATCATGTTGTCCCTTTTGGATGAAGTTCTCTTCAACATTTTGGAGAAACCTTAGTAGCAGGTTTTTGAGGGAATTTGGAAACACTATGTATGACCAAATATTTAACCATTTTTTTTTTTGAAGAGAAAATTATATAGCCTTCAGATGAAGGAGGGTACTAAAATTGTAGGAAACTTCAATGTATTTAATGCACTTATTTGCCAATTTTCAGATATGAATGTTAGATTTGAAGAAGAATATAAAGCTATTACCTTTTTATGCTCCTTGCGCGAGTTTTGGGAACACTTTCTGACTTCTATTAGTTTGAGCATAACCAAATATTTGGAATTTGATTCTATTGTGGGAGCTTTGTTATTTTAAGAAGTATGGAGGAAGTCTAGCATTGTTAGATTTTAGTGCTTCTCGTCACACGAGTCCACACAAAAATTGGTTCACTTGATATCAGGATGTGAGTGGTAGTTCTATGTTTATAGGTAATAATGTATCTTGTCAAACTATTGGGATGGGAAGTTGAAGAATTAAAATGTATGATGATACATTTAGAATATTGAATAATGTTAGACATGAACCTGAGTTGAGAAAAAATTGTTCTCTTTGGGAGTATTCGAATAAAAAATTTACAAATTTATAGTTCAAGGTAGGGTCTTGAAATTTTAAAAGGTTGTTTTGGTTCTTATGAAAGAAGAGAATATTAAAAAACTTTGTAGACTCAAAGGAAGTACTTAGGTCAATGAGGAAGTAACTGTGATATAAGAAGGCAAAAAAGGATACTCGCCTATGGCATCAACGACTAGGCCACATGAGCAAAAAGGCATTTTAGGTAGTGATGAATGTTATGAAACCAACTCCAAAAATAGAAGAAAATAGAGATCAACACTTTAGAAACAAGCCACTTCGAGGGTGCCACCTCCTTTACATTACATACATGAACAATTCCTAGATGATAAGAATGACAAAACATCCTTCTATATATAGGAGTCCATGGGGTCACAATATAATACTAAACAACCTAACAATAATAATGAAAGGGAAAAATAATCACAATATGGTGGTTACACGAGTACAACCATAACAATAAAAGGGTTACAAGGGTATAACAATAACAATAAGGGGGTTACAGGGGTACAATAATAACAATAAGGGGGCTATGCTAATAACAATAAGGGACTGCACTAGTAATATAGGGGCCTAACATTCTCTTCTCCTTAAAAAAATTGTTGTCCTCAATGCTTGAGTAGCTTTGGATGCTTATGTATAAAATATCATCCTCCAATGTATAATATTTAGTGGGAAAATTCTTCCACTTGATGAGATACTCTGAAATTGATCGATTTCATAGCTGTCGAGTTCTTGTTTTTGTGACTGCTTCACGTTCCAATATGATTTTTCCTTCCTCATCAAGTTATGGAAATATTGTTTGAACTGGAATTTTGTCACCTATAACCTTCTTTAAACATGAAACAAAGAAACTGGATGCACTCGCGAAGAAGTAGGAAGCTCCAATTTGTATGCCATAGTACCAATCTTTCGCAACACCTTCTATGGACCACAGTACTTTGGCGATAATTTATTATCCTTCATAAATTTCTTGGGGGAAATTTGTTTGTATGGTTGTAGCCGTAAAAATACCCATTATCCTACATATAAACTTGTCTTGCTACGATGATGATCTGCTTATTGTTTCAATTCGATTTTGTTCCAAATTGAAGTTATTCTTTAATAGTTGAAGAAGTTGTTGTTAGTGCTCGATGTCATATTCCACTGCTTGAACCTTATAATTTTCTCTTAAACATGATGTGATGGACGGTGGATGATATCCATAAAGTGCCATAAATGGGGTCATTTTTGCTGCAGTATCGAAGGAAGTGTTATATCACCATTCAACCAGAGGTAGCTACTTGACCCATTGTGTTTGTTTATCAGATACAAAACAACGAAGATATCCTTCCAAAAATTTGTTTACTATATAAATTTTACCATCAGATTGAGGATGATAAGATGAACTATGAGCTAATTGACCACCCAAATAAGGAAAAAATTTCGTCCAAAAATTTCCAGTAAAAATGGGATCTCTATCACTTACAGTAATCTTTGGGTTTCCATGTATCTTTCGAATTGTTTCCATAAAAGTAGTAGCAATTGTACTTGCTTTGAATGGATGAGATAATGTAGAAAAATGTGCATACTTGGTAAGTCTATCTTCCAACACGATGATGAAACTATTTCCTTTCGACTTAGGTAAACCTATGATAAAATCCATTAAAATATCCTCCCAACATTGACTTGGAATGGATAAAGGTTGTAGAAGACGTAAGGTCTTAATTGTCTCAACTTTATTGTTAATTTTGGACAACTAGGTATAAACTCCATGTTGTGATGCTCAGATGAAAATGCTGATATTTTTATTGGATTCCTCTTTCGAAGAGGGGAAAGATCTATGTAAATATCATCTTGATTCGATGAGTAGAAAATTTGTTTTGAATTTATTCAAATATGTGCACGTGAGCCTAAAAGGAAATGTAGGCTTGAAGCCCCAGCAACTGTGTCACACACCCTCATTGATGGGTATAAATAGGTCAATATTGGAGGTCATTTTCACTCATCCAACACATCACATTCTCTCTCCTCATATTATTGATTCGAACATCTATTGGAGTCCCTTCTTCTCTCACACATGGGAAAATGAACCAAGGAGAATTTTTGTTTTCAACCTATGCTTTTCAGTGCAAAGTTGACCAACATTGACTTTGGTCAATGCATGGTCAAATTGACCCAAATCTTGGTCAAAATTCTAATTTCTACAGTCCACATTTTCTGGCATAGAAATTGAGGTTAACCGTTGACTTTGACCAGGATGCGTTGACTTTTTGATGCTGTTGTTTTGCGTTGATCATTGACTGTGAAAGTGTTGAATTTCATTGACTTTGGGTTGACTAATATTGTTGTCCGAGAGGGTTGTGTGACACTTTCGATTGGCTGACCGTATTGAAAATTTTTTGGTTGAAGCATCTTTTTCACCGCCATAATGCACCGACACACATATATATTTTTGGTTTGTCTTCTTTCGATCTACTCGTATGTTCTATCATCATTTTACTTTCTTGGTCATGTGATCATTGTTTGATATTGGGGATAAAAAGTAAATTTGCATCAAGCATAGAACATCTACAAAAATTTACATGGTATCAGAGCTGAGGTGCAGAAAATCCCAAGTTTGTATTAATCACTGAAGAAGAGCATGGGTACTTCAAACTGAAATGGCTTTAAAGTTGATGACAAATTGACTAGAAAGGAAGACTTCCATGCCTGGAAGATGACATTGGATCTTATGCTGGAAGACAAAGATGTCATGGACTATGTGTAGGGTAAAATCCAAGAGCCTCCATCCTCTGCACCTGTTGACACCAAATCAAAGTATGAGAAGGGGGGAATCAAAGAAAAGCTGATGATTAGCGACTCAATTCATAAGACTCTGGTTTTCTACATATCTGAGCTGGGAAAATCAAAGGAGATGTATGATAATTTGGTAAACATGTTCAAGGAAAACAATTCAAATCAAGTCCTCTTATTTAAGAATCAACTAAAGAATATGAAGAAAGGCACAGATGAAACTCGTAATATCCCGATTTAGCATATCTCCAAAATATGACAACACCGAAATATCTCGTTCAAATGCTCTGATACCACTGTACTATCCTGTTTCGGGGATATCTCTTCAACACAGCAAAATCCAACCAGAGATTGACTGGGAGGGCATTTACTGGATATGTCGTCTCTAAGGAGAATGAGATCTGAAGGCTATCTGGCCGTTTCCAGACTCTGTCTATAGATCTGCTTGAAGAATCCCACTCAAAAGTGACTTACAGCAATAGGCAAACGCATATATGAGCACACCATGAAGAGACAACGTTTTACAATGAGATGTGAGACAAGAAGATGAATATATAGCCAAGAATAATGTATAGCAGCAAAAGAGTGTAGAATTTTTGAGGAAACAACTTCTCAAGAAAAGTAATACAAGCCTCAATAATACATGTACATGAATATGAAAGAACGCTGCTATTTCTGCATAAACCCAGGCTATGAGGACACAGTCTATGATAGAATACTGCTCCAAAATTATTTCAACACATGGATATGACAATATATGGCCCAAATACAATAGGGGAGCAAAGATATAACCCTTAGAAACAGTAATACATCAATCCTTCAAGGGATTGGATGAAATACACAAAATAGAAAAAATGTCGGAGTTGTTGGGCAGCTACTACAACTCAAATATGGAAATCAATAGAGAAGGCTAAAGATGATGAAAAAACTGAAGTAGACCTCCTCCAATGGATGTCCAAAGTTGAAGGTTGATCCTTACACTTGAGATCTTACCCTCAAATCAATTTTCAAACCCTCATAGCAGCTACACTATGAAAATAACGCAGACACTAAGAGGGACTACGCAGTGAGTGGAATAGAACCCTCTGGCCAAGTGCCAAGATCTACAAATCAGCTCCAATGTCTTCCAATTTGATCCTCCAAAGGGAAGAAAGAATTTCCCCTTGAAAAACAAGAGAAGGAAGAGGTGTTGTGAAGTCTCCACGGTAACACCCTACAACACAGTATTATGATGCTGCAACAATAATGTTGTCCTGGAGGATGATGCTGAAAAACTAACCTTTCCCGAGTAGGCACTTGAAGTCCCCCGCTATGTAGACATTCCGCATGGAGACACCTCATTGCATCTAGACAAGGCTTTGCATGTTAAAATGTACCAAAGGTGCTAAAGAAGACAAATGTCTCACTCCAAAATCAACAACTCAAGCATGAATGAAATGAGGAGGCTCCTCCATCTTTTATAACGTTGGTTTTCCCTCCAAAACCCAACTTATCCTCTCTCTCTTTCCTCCACATCCTCATCCTTATCCACATCCTCATCCTTATCTGCGCAGAAGCTTGCAAAAGCTTCTAGAGTGTACATAGGCCCCCTCCTCCATGTGGTGTTAGGTCCCCCCTTGACTCCCACTTAAGTCACAACATTGTGCTACTAGTCAGATTGTTTATTTTACCTAAGTGAGTTAGACCCTCTTCATCACTTTTTATTTATTTACAAGCGATAGAAAGGCAACTAAATAAAATAATATATTCCAATTAGTCGTCGCTAATTAGAATATTAAGGGGCCCTCTGTAAAATGTTGTTTGCTTTCCTCAAGCAACTGCCTGAACAGGTCTCCTTTCTAGAAGATGCTCTCCACCGATACTGCAAAATGTGCCTGGGTCCCAGATGCGCCACTGAATCTTCTCTATCCTCTGCATCACCCTGATATGAAGGGATCTCTCAATGCCAGGATCCCAACCGATCTCTCATGGTACCAGCCAACCAATAATCCCCCTGGATCCCATTTCCACCATGGCCAATAATATCCCAAGTCCCATGGCTCGGACTGCACACTGCCTCTGGCTATGATTGATGAGGACCATGACCCCTGCTGCTCTGCATCTATGACTGTGTAAGCTAGCCCATCAACTGTGTACCAACTCATCACCTCTCTCCAATCAACTGCAAGGGTAGAACTGAAGAATCTCCACTCGAGGCATGGAGTTTGGAATGTAATGAGGAACGTCTCCCTCATGTGGATCCTCCATCCCCAAGCAATCATCCAAACAAAATGAGCCACCTCCCAACAAGGCAACTCCTGAAAATCTCCTTCCACCTCAAGCTCCGATAATGAAGGTGGGCTGAAAAATCTGAACTTGGAAAGCATCATAGCTTACCCCATGCTGTCCTTCTCTCCACTCATCACAAGTGTAGAGTGTATTCTGATCCTGGGCTGCAAAATTATTTCCCTCCAATGGAAAAGTGAAGAACAATCCTCCAAAGAAGGCTCCTCCAACAATGAAGAAGAAGCTGGCCCAAAAAAATCCATCCATGAAGAATAGGACATGGTCATCATGGAACATCCTAATGAGAGGTTTTCTAAAGGTTTTACATGATGATACATGATGCAAACAATTTCTCACAAGGATACAGTGCAATCTCATCCACTGCAACTTCAGAAAATTACATGGCAAGCAATGTCCATGATTCATCACATCTACTAAAGGATAGTAAATGGCTGAATGTAACAACAATAATACATGATCAAGCACTTGCCCATGGTTTTACAATGGATGAATATCAATCTTATGGCCCACCTCAAAAGAGAACAAACATTTGGCTGTGGTGGCCATATCTCCTCTCATGCTCCCATTAGAACATGTAGTGTAGAAATTGTGAGAATTTTTCCCACTCACGGACACATCCAGCTCATGTGTCTCCCTCATAATCAAGCCTCCCATACAAATCTGATCTATATCAGCAAATTAAGACATGATCAGCAGCAAAATAAATAAAATTTTGAAGGTTACAAGTGATTCAAGAAGGTACCAACAGCTTTCCTCGTAGTGACAGCGCAATTTTACAAGTTGCTGCTTAATAAGAGTACATGGAAAAATGTTTCTTTTTACATGGTTAATCATGCATGTCTTTATATGATACATGCTATAGTGCAGCAAATGAACATACATGTAGTGATAAAATATTTTCCCAAGGCCACAAAAGAGATGGCTGCCTCCATCATGTAGATTGGCCCAATACAATTCATGGAGCAATTTGACGAGCTTGCCCTCTTGTGAAGCAATGCACTGCATAAGAATGGTAAGAGTGTGCAAATCAATGAATGTATAAACAAGATTCTCACCATATGATGGAAGTAAGATGGTACATGGGTCCATACATGAGTCCTTCATAGTGTTTTGGCATGCTATGAAGAAGAATGAACCATGTGTTGCAAAAAGATAATCCTCCTTATGCTTGAAAACCCAAGTCAAGAAGAATATGCCATAGATGTCTCTATCATCATTACCTCCTCTTTGTTCATCAGGTGCAAAAAATATGAAGTGATCTTGGGACCTATGGGTTATGGATCCACCATATCTCTGCTGGGCACACTTCATCCATAAGGCTCTGCTCCAAAGTGATAGCGTTGTGAGCTCTTGCAAATAAGCTCTTGTCAATACAAAGCTCTGTTCCTTGACATGCTCCTTGTCAAAGAATCCTCTAATAATGCTGCAAAAAATGTGGAATACCTCCCAAGTTGGAAGTGATTCCAAGCGATCATCAAAGATCAAGGAGATAATTTCATTGCCTCCTCCTGCAACATCATACAAAGTGTGAGAGCAAATCTGCTCTTTCTCTCCCGGAAACAAGCAAAGAAACAAGACATTTTGTTGCCTCCCCATACCTCCATCATACCAATCATGTGATGAAGATATAATGAATGATATGAGTATCATATCAACACCATGCATCCATACTCTATGCTACTCAATGATGCAAGTATCCATCCTCTTACTCTTAAGAAGAGTGTTTTCCAAGTGATGGCCAAACTCCTTCAAGAGTAACCAGCGCATCCAAGCCTCCTGCTGCCCGGTATCATAGATCTACAAGTAGCCTCCTAGCTCCTTGATCATCAACCACACCCACTCAATCACTTGTGGATGCCTCCTTCTTATCCTCATCCTGGTACTCCTCCCATGAGGGCTACCATCCTCCCAAATCAAATTCCCGTCTTTGCACTTTATGGGATTTTGAAATGTAAGCTTCTCAAGGATCAATGAGACCCTATCAAGAATCAAATAGGTGGTAGGAAAAAACCTCCCATCATGATGTGTATGGCTCAAGGGATGTCCAACACAAGCATGAGAGATGTTATCCATCCTAAGATGTCCTCCATCTTCTATTTGATCTTGTGAGAAGGGAAGAAAAGCATTGTATTCCATGGTGTGTCAAAGTGCATCTCCAATGAGATCTCTCCTTGAGACCTCCCTTTCATCCATAGTCTTCCAAAACCAATGAGGTCTTGGATATGAAAGTAGAAGTTCCTCTTTGAGCTGAGAAGAGCTCATTGAGAAAATGTAATCTTGAAGGGAGAAAAGGTTTCTTACTCCAAGATGTCTACCATCAATCTTCAAGGCTTCAAACCCCAACCTCCAATGTGATGTACAATCCAACAATGGCTCATGAGAATGATGGTTTGATTCCTTCTTGAGTGTTTCCATGTTGCACAGCGCAGTGCAACCAAGCTGCTCTATAGTAGCAATGAGATTTGACTCTTGGTCATGTAAAATTAAATCTCCACATTGATCAAAAGAATTTGCTGCAACAACGGAATGTGGAAATATTTTCATACCTTGATGTGCATTTGGAACTTCTTGTAGCGCCCGCAAGAGTCCCTTCTCAAAAGTATCGGGTCGGTCAGTTCCTCTCGATTCGCCAGACAAAGAACAAAAGATGAGACAACATCATAACCACTTTGGGGCCCTAGGATCTAGCCCTCCTGGACCCGGAGAGGGATCTCTCCAATAAAACAGAGAATGATATATCTTTGAAGCTCAAAACGAGGTATTAGGCTAGGTATGAAGCACAATGGGGGTTTAAAATGATTTGGTTTGTTGGTTACTGGGCTGAGTCATGAGATCATAGACTAAGAAAGTAATGGAAGGAAAGGAGCAAAATAGCAGGATGTTTCGGCAAAAGAGGATAGGTTAAGAATGTGCCCTCCATTGGGCTATGGAGTCATGAAAGGGGATTACTTGCAAGCAACTGACCAAGACTTTCAGAGGGCAAGTCATCTATACTAAAACATATTTTAGATGACAGTGGAATGGGAATAACAAGGAAAGAAATTGAAAGAAGGAAAGCAACCCAATTTCTCGTCTATAGATCAGTCGCAGGTCATTTAACTCCGTACCTACTTTAGCATGCTCAAGGGAAAATAGATGTTTTACTAGAGCTAGAGTCTATAGATCGCAGAAGGACTTTTAACCTTCAATGCTTCGACGCCAACAAGAGATCTTAGAAAGGCCACCAAGTTGCACAAGGACCCTAGTGATGGGCTAACTCTTAATCCCCGCATCCTAAATCTTCACTTAAACACAACAAGAACAACTAAAGCAAGAAACCCCGAATTCACACATCATCTAGCGGGAAATAAAATCTGCTACACTGGTTAAACCACATGAATTTACTCTTAGATTCACTATTAGCAGAAAAAATTAAAGGCAGGGAGATCAGAAACATAGGTTACATAACAAGGGTAAATCCTATGCCAGATTTCTGATGTGAGCCAGAAGAAATGAACAACATGGAAAATGTAATAAAACAATGTAGAGAGAAACATCACCCGTAGTGACCAGGAGCTTGTGAAATTTGCTTGATTAATTGATGAAAAACCAGTCACATACACTTAGCTCAATGGCTGTTATAGTCCATACTTTCTCCTCCCAGCCTACTACATTACAAACTACTCTGCTATTCCCTCCCAAGACTGTTCTAACAGTCAAAATGAATCCCTTTAACAGCAACGGCAACAACCGAACAACAACCCTTTACAATTTGTTCTTCGGGATTCTTATAGGAGAAAAGAATAAAAATAGTAGATGATATTCATTAAATGGATCTCATTAAGACAGAGTGGAGAAAGAGTTCATGCCCACTCTCCTTAATGGAAATTTGCATCACTGTAAGTACTCTATAGTATGGTCTGGGAGTCTCTGTCAGGTCGGCTTTGACCTCTGATGTTTCGTGAAGTCCTTCTGGTTGTAAGGCCCTCTGTTCTGTCTTTTGAAGCAAGTAAGGTGACTGAAAGGTCTTCAGGTCTCCATTTTTCCATAACTGCAGTCCTCACATTCTTTAAGAAGTTTATGTCAGAGTAATTAACTGTTTCGGGGCTTGAGGAGGCATGCAGACTGCTGTAGGAAGGTGTACCTCTCGAGAAAATGCGTTCTGTTGTTATGTAGCGCTGATATGACTTGCTGGTGTGATCTTTAGTCTTCAAACTACGCCTTAATCCTTTGAACATGGGATTAGCACATTAAATCTTCAACTATGGGCTTAAATCCCCCAAATCCTTCTCTTCTGCTTCATTTTGCCGCTACAATGGCCTTTCTGTGATCTTAGTCACAGGGCTATGACTGTTTGAAACAGAGTGACTTCATACCCCGTGAACCCTGCACAATAAAAATGAATCAATTATAAAACCCACGGGGTGGCAGAAGGAATGCTGTGGAGGCTTGGAGGAACTGTGGATGCAACGGACAGTGGTGGAGAAATGCAGTGAAACATTGGAAATGGTCGATATGCAATGGTGGAGGGCTAGACAGGTGGAGGCATAGTGGAGAAAACATGTTGACCATTTGATCCTGCATGCGAGCGATGATCGACGACAGAAAATGCATGATGAAGGGTTTTGGAAATCGGGCGAAACACAAAAGAAATGGTGGAAATTCCGCGAAGGCATGCGACGTGGAGCTCTTGGCGATGGGACTCGGTCAACGGTGGGGCATTGATTTAATATGGGCCGTCCGATCTCAGGAGGAGATCGACGATTGAGAACGCATCGGAAGGCGGCGGCGGTGGGCCGGGGTCCCTTTGCCTCTAAATATCGACCGAGCATATTGGGGTGCGAACACTGTCGGATAAGACAGTCACGATCGCGATGGTTTACAACAATATCGTGCCGTATCCGTGGACAAAACTTTAATGCGTGGATAAAGGCCGAATAGTGTGCGAGCTATCATGGTGATGATGAATGGAATCGCTGCCGATCAAACTTACCACCTTTCCTCTAAAGTTGGGCAAAGGCGACAGAAACCGATGCTGTTCTCATGATGTTGTTTTAAGTGTGGGGGGACCACTAGGGCGGATGAGTTACTGACCGTTGATTTGCAGATTAAACGGACGGTGGATATGCGATCGGGGTGGTGAAAGGGGTGGGCGTCGGATGCTGTGGAGCTTGCGACGACCGCCCGATCTGTATAGATCGACGACTCACAAAGCTCCCGATATACATTTGCGATAAGCGCCTTCCACCTTGGTGCCTGGTCTTGGCACTGGGTCATGTGGGGGAAACGGTTCTGGGGCTAGGGTCGAAAGGTGGCTAGGCTTGATATATGTTCAAATTGGGTTTTCGGCCATTTTTAATGGAATTTAAGGCCAGGGAAAGTTTTCGGTAAAGGGAATAAGGGGTTTTAAACCAAACAGGGGGTGTGTGTAGGATTTAAAGGGGATTTTGGGATAATTTAGAGAAACAAGGGGAAGGAAAAGAGAGGGAAACAGGGGCTAATTTAGGATGAAATATGGGGAAAGGCCTTTGGGCATTCTTTTCTCAACAGAGAGGCTTATTGAATTGGAAACAATAGTGAGGATTCTTCATGAAAAGGCACAAGGAGGCTTCAAGGATGACATGTTTTCGCAGTTAAATGCATTCTCAAGGCTCAAAAACATTAGCCCCCCGTTTGCTTGTGAAAAATTCATAAAATAACAGTGGCTCCACATGGGGATGGCTTCTTCTTGAAGGAGTCAAGAATTCAGACAATGATATTTGGTGTAGGCTAGATGCCTGGTATGTGACACATCCCTTTATTTCTTAGATCAGCTGCCACAAATCATGAAGACATTATATCAGCAATAAACATTCTCCCAAACAACTACCTACCCAGTCTATAGTCCTAACATTTTCTTCTGGGTGCATTTGGACTTGCAGACCCTTTACATCATCAATTTTTTACAAACAGGAAAATAAACCTATTCTACTTCTACCCTTATTACTCCATGAGGCGAGATTAAACTATTGGCCTCATAGATACTCTACCTAATCTAATATCTGACAGGATTAAACTGTCTAGCATATTTCTTCTCTATATTCTAGGATGCAATTTAGTGCAAACAACCAAGCCAAAGATTAGACCTGGTTCTGGTTATTTGGACTTTTGCAAGAATTTAAAACAACTAACTAAATGCTCACACCTGAGCTTTATTGAGATTTTCCTACCTACCCTACTCTAATCGGAAATCTTGCTGGCCCACCATAAACATTGTCTTCCAATGCAACCAAATTCATCAAGTGATTCCATGACCGGTCCTTTCTCGCTAGCTCCTTGAGCAGGCCGGATAGACTGTGGTTACTCCTACCTTTTTGTCTCCAAAACAATAGCTTTTAAAAACTTTCTTTCTATTTGCAACATGTTTCTCAAAAAATACCTTCGATCCTTCTTCGAATTTTTTAGAAATGCATACAAGGATCATGATATGATACCTCGTGATGAATATTTGGCAGGCAAGCTTAAACCAAGATTTCTTCTTCTGGCCCTCAAGCTGAGAAAAAGACTCTCTTGAGAAAGAGAATCTCCCTCATCTTCTTCATTTTCTGAATCGGAGGACTCATCATATATGGCAGTGCTGTCCTCTTGGAGCTCTAATATATTCTGCTCTACTGGGCTGAGCTCTGTGAGAAGATCTGTGTATTCTTGAGCAGAGGTATTTACCATTGCTTCCTCTTTTTCAAGAGAAGGCTCCTTACTCTCATCATGCTCAAGAATCTCTTCTTTGCTTTCTCCCTCATCCTTTAAGATGAAAGGCTGCTGATCTCCATCTTCATGGAATTCACTACTGATGATCTGAAGTGTAACAGAGTGAAGATTCAATGAATCTGCATCTATCACTATGCTTTCAAAACTCTCCCCATCAGTATCGTAGATAGGCAGACTGGGTTCATTACTTCTTTGAAGTCGCTGGCTCTGATCTTCCTCCCATGAATCTAAGGATGATGGTCCCGCAAGCTCAACTTCCCTTTGAAAAAAATCATCATCAAACAGATCATAAATAAGAAAATCATAACTGTAAGTAATGTCACCCCGCCAAACCTTCTAGATTTTCAACAGGTCTTTCTTCGTCCCGATCCACAGAGGAGTCTGTTGGATCTGAATCATCAAACTCGTAAGATGAATGAGAAAGAGTGTGTGTTCTATAAAAGATTTAGGAAGTGGACTGCTGGTTTAATATCTAATCGATCTCTTCTTCTGTCAAAAGAGGGGTTTCTCTCTCATCATGGACAAAAAAACAACAGTCCTCTTTCTCTTGTGTTAGCTGATTTAGAGGCGGGATGTTTTCTTGAGCCTCTTCTTCCACATCAGATTCAGCCTCTTCTATGTGGTCTCGTGTTTCCTCAAAGAAACGTTTCCTATTAGCTTTTGCTATCAGGTCCTGATATTCTCTAGTCAGCGTAACACAATACATAGGTAAGCAATTAGGCAGTTCCTGATCACTTTCCTCTTCATCTTCAATATATTTTTGAGCATTATACATGTCTTGCTCGTCTTCTCGGTCTTGAGTTTGTTCTTGTTCTGGAAGAGGCCTGGGTTGTTCTAAATAATCATCATTTTCATTCATATTAGCCATATACATCTCCAACACTTTACCAAATGTTTCTGCTATTCCATTTAGTTGGTCATACAAAGCATCAAGCTTCGTATCCCTGTCCATGTCTGGATCCATGTTTCTGCAAAGAAGGCTACTGCATCTTCTCAACCAGTTCAGAGCCCTCCACCAGTGGAGTCATTAGGTATTTTGGATTATAGGGAGTGTGGAGTCGCCAGGTGGATGAATTTGGACATTCGAAATAGACTGTTGTCCACCATCAGCAATTAGAGCCAATCTAAAAGCAAAGTGGTCTCTTCCCCAGCGGAGTCGCCATTATGTTGGGCTTCCCATGTTTTCACCAGATTGGCAAAACCAAAAGATGGGACAAAATCTGAACCACTTTCAGACCTTGTGATCTAGCTCCTTCGGACCTTCTAGGGATTCTCTCCAATAACACAAAGAATGATATGTCTTTGATGCTCAAAACGAGGTATTAGTCTAGGTATGAAGCACAAAGCGTGTTTAAATAATTTTGGTTGGTTGGTTATACACACTCCCTCGTAGATTGAGAAAGAATGGGAGAAAAGGAACAAAGCAGAGGGACATTTCTTTAAAGAGGATACAGGGTCAAGATAGTGCCATCCATTAGGCTATGGAGTCATGAAAGCAAAACACCGTAAACCACTAGCCAAGGCTTTCAGAGGGCACTATCTATACTAAAGGATCTTTTAGATAGATAGTTGAATGTGAACAATATGAAAGAAAGTGAAAGAAGGAAAGAAACCCAATTTCGTCTATAGATCAAAGCCGAGGTCATTTAACTCCAGGTCTGCTTTAGCATGCTCCAAGGGAAAACAGAGATAAGTTTTAACAGAGCTAGGGTCTATAGATCAGAGAAGGACTTTGAACCTTCAATGCTTTGACACCAGCAAGAGATCTTAGGAAGGCCAGCTGGTCGCACAAGGACCCTAGTGGACAGGGCTAACTCTAATCCCTATTATCCCAAATCTTCCAGCTTAAACCCAACAAGAACAACTGAGCAGCAAACCTCGAATTCACACATCAGCTAGCAGGAAATAACTTCCGCTACACAAGTTAAACCACGGGAGTCTGCTCTTAGTTTCACTATCAGCAGAAAACATTAAAGGCGGGGAGAGCAGAGACATAGGGTACCTAACAAGGGTAAATCGTATGCCAGATTTCTGATGCGTGCCAGAAGAAATGAACAGCATGTAATGTAAATAAATGATGCAAAAATAGAAACATCACCCGTAGTAATAGACCAGGATCCAATGAAATTCGCTTGATTACTTGATGCAAAACCAGTCACATACACTGAGCTCAATGGCTAATACAGTCATAACTCTCTCCTCCCAGCCTACTACATAAAAACTACTCTACTACTCCCTCCCAAGACTGTTCTAACAGTCAAAATGAATCCCTCTAACAGGAACGGCAACAACCGAACAACAACCCTTTACAATTTGTTCATGGGGATTCTTATAGGAGAAGAGAATAACAATAGTAGATGATATTCATTAAATGGATCTCATTAAGACAGAGTGGAGAAAGAGTTCATGCCCACTCTCTTTAATGGTAATCTGCATCGCTGTAAGTACTCTATAGTATAGTCTGGGAGTCTCTGTCACGTCGGCTTTGACCTCTGATGTTTCGTGAAGTCCTTCTCCCAGTCAGCGGCCCTATGTTCTGTCTTCGAAGCAAGTAAGGTGACCGAAAGGTCTTCAGGTCTCCCATGCTTCCATATCCGCGCTCCCGATGTACGAAGAAGTTTCTGCCGTAGTACTCAACTATTTCCGGGCTTGAGGAGGCATGTGGAGATCACAGTGTACCTATGGGAGAAAACGTGCTCGTTATCATGTAGTGCTGATAAGTGACCGCTGTGCGCTTTTTAGTCTTCAAACCGTGCTCGAACTTTTCGAACGTGATTAGCACACAAATCTTCAATTTCGGCATTATTTCCTCGTATTCGCTCGCCACCGCTTGGCCGCTATAATGGCATCTCTCTGCACGGAATCATGGTGACCTCCGATTATCGAAGGCAGAGTGAAAAATCCACTCTGTAAACCCTGCACAGTAAAAATGAATCAATTATAAAACCCAGGGGGTGGTGGAAGGAATGCTGTGGAGGCCTGGAGGAACTGTGGATGCAACGGACAGTGGTGGAGAAATGCAGTGAAACGGTGGAAATGGTCGATATGCAATGGTGGAGGGCTAGACAGGTGGAGGTGTAGTGGAGAAAACATGCTAGGCGGTTCGATCTCGCATGCGGCGATGATCGACGGTGGGAAATGCACGAAATGAACGACAGAAGGGTTTTGGAACAGAAACACAAAAGAAATGTGGGAAAAGCCACGAAGGGGTACGTGGAGCGACGTGGAGCTCTAGTGGTGGGACCCGACTGGCCAGGCATTGATTTACTCCAGCTATCCGATCTCGTGAGGAGATCGACGCAAGGAGAACGCATCGAAAGCATTGGTGGGCCAGGGGTAGCGCTGGCCTCGGTTATCGCCCGAGCATCTTGGGGGCGCGAACACCGTCGGATGGTTGACCACAGATCGGACAATGTACAACAATATCGCGCCAGATCTGTGGACGAACTTTAATGCACGATGGGGGGTGGTTTTTGAATAGTGCGTGGAGCCACATGTCATGTGATGAATGGAATCACTGCCAAACAAAACTTACTGCCCTTCCTCCTAAGGCAGTGCGACAAAAATCGGTGGTTTTCTACATAGTTTTTGGTGCGGGGACCACCGGGGTGGATGAGTTACTGACCATTGATTTGCAGATTAAACGGACGGTGGATATGTGATCGGGGTGGTGAAAGGGGTGGGCATCGAATGCTGTGGAGCTTGCAACGATCGTCTGATCTGTATAGATCGACGGCTCACAAAGCTCCCGATATACATTTGCGACAAGCGTATTCTGCCTTGGCGCCTGGTCTGGGCGCTGGGTCATGTGGGGGAAACGGTTCTGGGGCTAGGGTCGAAAGGTGGCTAAGCCTGATATATGTTCAAATTGGGTTTTCATCCCCTTTTAATGCAATTTAAGGCCAGGGAAAGGTTTTGGTAAAGGGAATAGGGGGTTTTAAACCAAACAGGGGGTGTGTGTAGGATTTAAAGAGGATTTTGGGATAATTTATAGAAACAAGGGGAAGGAAAAGAGAGGGAAATAGAGGTTTAAAAGGGATGAAATATGGGGGAAAAAGGCCTTTTTTTATTTATAACAGAGAGGCTTTTAAACTAGGAATAGCAGAGAGGATTTCTCAAAGGACAAAGGCACAAGGAGGCTTCAAGGATGATGTGTTTTAGGAAATGCATTCTCGAAGGCTCAAAAACATTTAACCCCCTATTTGCTTGTCGTGGCCCATAGGGGGCCAATGTGCCTCTAACCTGGGTTGATGCATGTGGCTGCTCCTCCATGAGTGTGACAGCGTTATCACAAGCCTCCTCAAGAGGTGATGTGATATTTTCTTTCTTTGCTTTTTCTCCATCAAAGGTTTGGATCAACCTTTGAGTGAACTCTGCAAAAGTCTTCACCCTTGCATGGCTCAAGTGGCTGCACCACCAATCATAGGCTTCACCCTCCAAGTGCAGCGCTGAGATTTCAACAGCTTCTTTCCCTGCTACAGGATGTAGTAGGAAAAATGCCTCCAACTTTCTCACCCAAGTTTTTGCATTAGATGACCCATCAAAGGTAGACAACAAAAATCTATTGCCTTTGATTTCTTTTCTGCTACATGGTCTCTTCTCTTCCTTCAGCTGGATGAAATGAGGAAAATCTAGAGTCTCCCTGAAGGCTCTAGGTTGAGATCTATACTCAACAAGGTAATCACTGAGAATCTGATGATCCAAATATCTTCCATGCTCAATATCTTCTTCTTGATGAGAATAGGAAGTGCATGGTACTTCCTCTTCTTTTTCTTCAATCTTCTTGACCTCCTCAAAGGTGGATGCATTTCCTCTGGATCTGAAAATAGATGAGAATAAAATCATCTTTTTCAATGTTCTGTTCTTCTTGGGCTTAGACTCACAGGCGTCAGTGGATCCCTCATATGTGGGAAAAGGTGACCTCCCAGTGGTATGATGCAACTTTGAACTCTGCGTGCTAGATCCCCCATTGATCCATTCACTTTCATCCTGCCCGAGCTGATAGTAATCTCTGAAAGGCAAAGCTGCTCTGAAGTCTTCCCCCATGGACTTCCATTTACGTAAATAGTCTCCAAAGGGTATATGATCATGTTGCCTCCTTCTACCCCTGGGTGATCAAGTAATAATGTAGGCGGTTCATCCCAAAAATGTCCTTTCCTTTCATCAAATTTCACTTCATTCCATTTTTCCTTTATTAGCTATAGGCTTAAAATATCAATAGGAATGATTAAAATCACTTTAAGAATGCATGCAATGACTGACTTATTATACTTTTGTGGTTTTGTTGTCATAGTGATTTCTGAGCAGACTTAGCTACAGAATGTAGTCATTCTGTAGCTAGTCGCATATTCCGTAGCCATATTTATGTTTACACAGGTTACATGTGTCATTTGAGGGAAAGACGCATATGGTTAAATTCCATAACTCTCCTACATCATTCCTTGTCATCCACGAACGCTGAGCAAAAATCTGAAAGTGGTTATGCACGTGGACAAAGCCAAAACCAAGAAGCAGACTTCTACAAGGATAAGGACTCTGCAGGTGTCTTCAGAAAAATACGAGTCCTCAACAAGAGTTATAGTTTGATTTTGATTATAAAATACACCTATGCCTATTTCTACTCAATGACAGTTATGTATTTGCTTATAAAAATAACTCGGTGAACCGAGAAACAATTAGTTGATGTTTTGTTGTTAGTTCTCAAAGACTGTGATACTCTGTTTCTGAGCGTTTTTCCTTTAATGAAAGAAGTATAACTTTGATGCATGACCTAAAGCAACTTTAAGGAGTTAAGGATTCGTGTGCTAATCTGATGGTAGAGGGCCCCTACTGTCCGAAATGCTTTGTGCATATTTTCTAGATAAGTGACCTTTAACTCTGTTTTGTTCTTAACTTAGGCAGTTTTCTGAGTTTATTCTCTTGCATCATACGTATGTCATTTACTTACATTGAATATCACAGTCAATCTTGTTCTCATGAGTTGTTCCAATATATCACTAATGCGTGAATAAGATATAGCTGTAGTACTCTTGAGTTAATTTCATTTTAGTTCAGTTCTGTTCATTGCATTTCAGTTCTATTAGTTAATTGCATTTCAGTCCTGTTAATTAGACTTAAAAGACCCTCATTATTTTATAAGCTTCTCTTGTTCTTAACTTCTTCTAACACATCATTATCATATGAACAAGAATTAGTTATATCATTTTGAGTTCTTGACTGTTCTGCAATTTCTCATAATTTTACAAACAACTTTTTTTCCCAAGTTGTTCCAAGAGATCTCTAACCTTTGAATGAGGCTTAATAGTAACATTTTGAGTTGCAAAATGAGTTAATTCTAGTGTCATAAGTTATTTTAGCATAGGGTTCCTTACTATGTTGCAGATAATCTTTTCTCAAAATGTTCCAACAAATTTCTAACAACGGATGAGATTTTCTCTGTGATATTTTAAGTTGTTGTTTACTAAAGAGAACCTCATTACATCAAACTAATCATTTTCTCAGTTGTTCCAACATACCTCTAATGAAATGAATTGGAATGAGTTTAATGTTATGAGTTACTTTTTCTTAGTAGCTTTACAATCTGTGGATTAGCATTTTTTGTTCTTAGGTGCCATTCATAGTTTAGAGTAGATTTTATTATGTTTTAGTGTGATCAATAACTTCTCTTTGCCAACAATTTAGTTCTTTTCCTCTTAGCATAAAAACATAAAATCAAAAACAATAGAAAAACACTAAGCACAACGAAGTAGGAAGAAGATACCTAGGCACATATAGTGCACTTCACTTCAACAGTTTACTAGCCCTGGTTGACAATTTATGACATTAATTTGGGAGACTTCACCTAGTTTAGTGACAGGTATTGTGATAATGTCCAAAGGCTGAGACGAACCTGCTACGATACCACTGTAATATCCCGATTTAGGGATATCTCCAAAATACGACAAAAACGAAATATCTCATTCAATACTCACAACACCTTTATATAATATCCCGTTTCGAGGATATCTCTAAGTCACGGCAAACTCTAACCAGAGATTGACTGGGAGGGAATTTACTGAATATGTCGTCTCTAAGGAGAACAAGATCTGGAGGCTATCTGGCCCTTTCCAGACTTTGTCTATAGAGCTGCTTGAAGAATCCCACTCAAAAGTGACTTGCAGCAATATGTAAGTGCATATATGAGCACACCATGAAGAGACAACATTTTACAGTGAGCTGTGAGACAAGAAGATGAATATATATATATAGCCAAGAATGACGTATAGCAGCAAAAGATGTACAAGTATTGAGGAAACGACCTCTTAAGAAAATAAATACAAGCCTCAATAATACATGTACATGGAAATGAAAGAACATTGCTATGTCTGCATAAACCGAGGCTATGAAAAATGCAGTATATGATATAATTCTACTCCAGAATGATGCCAACACATGGATATGACAATATATGGCCCAAATACAATAGGGGAGCAAAGATATAACCCTTATAAGAAAAAATACCTCAATCCTCCAAGGGATTGGCTAAAATACACAAAATGGAAAAAATGTCAGAGTTGCTCGGTAGCAGCTGCAACTCAAATATTGGAACTAAGTAGAGAAGGCTGAAGATGATGAGAAATCTGAAGTAGACCTTCTACAATAGATCTCCAAAGTGGAAGGCTGATCCTTACACTTGAGATCTTACCCTCTGATCAATCTGCAAACCCTCACAGTAGCTACACCATGAAAATAATGCACTAACTAAGAGGGACTATGCAGTAGGGGTAGAATAAGTGTTGGCTTGATGCCAAGATCCACAAATTAGCTCCAAAGTCTTCCAAATCTGATCCTCCAAAGAAAAGAAAGACTCTTCCTCTGAAAAACAAGAGAAGGAAGAGGTGTCGTGACGACTCCATGGCAACACCCTACAACACAGTATTATCCTGTTGCAGTAATAACGTTGTCCTACAGGATGATGTTGAACAACTAACCTTGCCCGAGCAGGCACTCGAAGTCCCTCGGGGCTAAGGGTGAGATCTCCGCACGGAGAAACTCGGTTGCACTAAACAATGCTGTAGACAGGCTAAATAGCCAGCGTGCTAAAGAAGACAAATGTCTCACTCAACAATCAACAACTCAAGCATGCCTCAAATGAGGAGGCTCCTCCATCTTTTATAGCATTGGTTTTCCCTCAAAAACCCAACTTAGCCTCTCTCTCTCTCCTCCACATCCTCATCCTTATCCACATCCTAATCCTTATCTATGCAGAAGCTTGCAGAAGCTTCTAGAGTGTACATAGGCCCCCTCCTCTACGTGGTGTTAGGCCCCCCTTGACTCCCACTTAAGTCACAACATTGTGCTACTAGGTGGATGTCTTATTTCACTTAAGTGAGTTAGACCCTCTTCACTCACTTTTTATTTATTTACAAACTATAGATGGAAAACTAAACAAAATAGAATATTCCAATTAGCTGTCACTAATTAGGAATATTACAGTCCCCCCTGGCAAAATGTTGCTTTCCCTCAAGCAACTGAAGTGATGGATGCTGCAAGATCTTCTCGCTCTCCCCAGTGGCATCCTCATCCAGCAAATTCTTCCCTATCCTCTGCATCACCCTAATAGGAAGGGATCTCTCAATGTCGGGATCCCAAACTGATCTCTCACGGTACCAACCAACCAACAATCCTCCCGGATCCCATCGCCACCATGGCCAATAATAGCCCAATTTCCACGACTTGGACTGCGCACTGCCTCTGGCTATGACTGATGCTCTAAGAGGCGAAGACCATGACCCCTGATGTGTTGTATCTATCACTGTGTAAGTTGTCCCCCCACCGATCCTGTGTGAAATACCTCCCCAAGCAACTGCAAGGATAGAACTGAAGAATCTCCACTCAAGGCATGGAGTCTGGAATATAATGAGGAACATCTCCCTCATGTGGATCCTCCATCCCCAAGCAATCATCCAAACAAAATGAGCCACCTCCCAACAAGGCAACTCCTGAAAATCTCCTTCCACCTCAAGCTCTGGTAATGAAGGTGGGCTGAAAATCTGAACTTGGCAAGCATCATAGCTTACCCCATGTTTTCCTTCTCTCCACTCATAACAAGTGTAGAGTGTATGCTGATCCTGGGCTGCAAAATTATTTCCCTCCAATGGCAAAGTGAAGAACAATCCTCCAAAGAAGGTTCCTCCAACAATGACAAACAAGCTGGCCCAAAACAATCTATCCATGAAGAATAGGACATGGTCATCATGGAACATCCTAATGAGAGGTTTGCTGAAGGTTTTACATGATGATACATGATGCAAACAATTTCTCACAAGGATACAGTGCAGTCTCATCCACTACAACTTCAGAAAATTACATGGCAAGCAATGTCCATGTTTCATCACATCTACTAAAGGATAGTAAATGGTTGAATGTAACAACAATAATATATGATCAAGCGCTTTCCCATGGCTGTACAATGGATGAATATCAATCTTATGGCCCACCTCAAAAGAGAACAAACATTTGGCTGTGGTAGCCATATCTCCTCTCATGCTCCCATTAGAACATGTAGTGCAGAAATTGTGAGAATTTTTCCCACTCACGGACACATCCAGCTCATGTGTCTCCCTCATAATCAAGCCTCCCATACAAATCTGATATATATCAGCAAATGAAGACATGATCAGCAGCAAAATGAAGGAAATGCTGAAGGTCTCATGTGGTGCAAGAAGGTACCAACAGCTTCCCAAACAAGTACAACGCAGTTTTACAAGTTGCTGCTTGATGAAAGTACATGGAAAAATGTTTCTTGTTACATAGTTAATCATGCATGTCTTTATATGATACATGCTATAGTGCAGAAAATGAACATACATGTGATGATAAAACATTTTCCCAAGGCCACAAAAGAGATGGCTGCCTCCATCATGTAGATTGGCCCAATACAACTCATGGAGCAATGTGACAAGCTTGCCCTCTTGTGAAGCAATGCACCGCATAAGAATGGTAAGAGTGTGCAAATCAATGAATGTATAAACAAATCCCTCACCATATGCTGGAAGTAAGATGGTACATGGGTCCATGAATGAGTCCTCCATAAAGTGTTGACCTGCTATGAAGAAGACTGAACCATGTGCTGCAAGAAGATAATGCTTGGAAACCCAAGTTAAGAAGAATATGCCATAGATGTCTCTATCATCATTACTTCTTGTAAGTGCAACAAATATGAAGTGATCCTGGGACCTATGGGTTATAGATCCACCATATCTCTGCTGCGCACACTTCATCCATAATGTTCTGCTCCAAGGTGACAACGCTGTGAACTCATGCAAATAAGCTCCTGTCAATACAAGACTCTGTTCTTTGACATGCTCCTTGTCAAAGATTCCTCTAATAATGCTGCAATAAATATGGAATACCTTCCAAGATGGAAGTGCTTCCCAATCATCATCAAAGACCAAGGAGATAGTGCCATCCCCTCTTCCTGCAACATCATACAAAGTGTGAGAGAAAATCTGCCCTTGCTCTCCCAGAAACAAACAAAGCAACAAGACATTGTGTTGCCTCCCCATACCTCCATCATACCAATCATGTGATGAAGACACAATGAATGATATGAGTATCATATCAACACCATGCATCCATACTCTATGCTGCTCAATGATGCAAGTATCCAACCATATTTTTTCCTTCCTCATACTCTTAGGAAGAGTTTTTTCCAAGTGATGGCCAAACTCTTTCAAGAGTAACCAGCGCAGCCAAGCCTCTTGCTGCCCGGTATCATAGTTCTGCAAGTACAAGTGATGGCCAAACTACTTCAAGAGTAACCAGTGCAGCCAAGCCTCTGCTGCCCGATATCATAGATATGCAGGTAGCTCCCTAGCTCCTTGCTCATCATCCACATCCACTCAATCACTTGTGGAAAACTCCTCCTTCTCATCCTAGTACTCCTCCCATGAGGGCTACCATCCTCCCAAATAAAATTCTTGTTTTTGCACTTCATGGGATTTTGAAATGTAAACTTCTCAAGGATCAATGAGACCCTATCAAGAATCAAATAGGTGGTAGGAAAAAACCTCCCATCATGATGTGTATGGCTCAAGGGATGTCCAACACAAGCATGAGAGATGTTATCCATCCTAAGATGTCCTCCATCTTCTATCTTCTCTTGTGAGAAGGGAAGGAAAGTATTGCATTCCATGGTGTGTCGAAGTGCATCTCCAATGAGATCTCTCCTTGAGACCTCCCTTTCATCCATAGTCTTCCAAAACCAATGAGGTCTTGGATCTGAAAGTAGAAGTTCCTCTTTGAGCTGAGAAGAGCTCATTGAGAAAGTGTCATATTGAAGGGAGAAAAGGTTTCTTACTCCAAGATGTCTACCATCAATCTTCAAGGCTTCAAACCCCAACATCCAATGTGATGTACAATCCAACAATGGCTCATGAGAATGATGGTTTGATTCCTTCTTGAGTGTTTCCATGTTGCACAGCGCAGTGCAACCAAGCTGCTCTATAGTAGCAATGAGATTTGACCCTTGGTCATGCAAAATTAAATCTCCACATTGATCAAAGAATTTTTACGCAAAAATGGAATGTGAAATCTCTTCACACCTTGATGTGCATTTGGAACTTCCTATAGGGCTGCGGAATTACGCCTTCCTCAAAAGTATTAGCGCACATTTGGGGTTCCCATGTTTTGGCAAAATTAACAAGACCAAAGATGAGACAACATCATAACCACTTTGGGGCCCTAGGATCTAGCGCTCCTGGACCCGGAGAGGGATCTCTCCAATAAAACAAAGAATGATATGTCTTTTACAGCTCAAAACGAGGTATTAGGCTAAGTATGAAACATAGAGGGGTGTTTAAATAATTTGGTTGGTTGGTTGCTGGGTTGGTCATGATATCATAGACTGAGAAAGTAATGGGAGAAAAGGAACAAAGAAGTAGGACATTTTCGGTAAAAGAGGATAGGTTAAGGTTGTGCCATCCATTGGGTTATGGAGTCATGAAAGGAGATTACTTGCAAGTAATTGACCAAGGCTTTCAGAGGGCAAGTCATCTATACTAAAGGATATTTTAGATAGTTGGTGGAATGGAACAATAAGGAAATAAAGTGAGGGAAGGAAAGCAACCCAGTTTTTGTCTATAGATCAGGTTAGAGGTCATTTAACTCGGACACCTTTAGCATGCTCAAGGGAAAACGAGAGATAAGTTTTAACAGAGCCAGGGTCTATAGATCAAAGAAGGACTTTGAACCTTCAATGCTTTGACACCAGCAAGAGATCTTAGAAAGGCCAGCTGGTCGCACAAGGACCCTAGTGGATAGGGCTAACTCTAATCCCCAGTATCCCAAATCTTCCAGCTTAAACCCAACAAGAACAACTGAGTAGCAAACCCCGAATTCACACATCAGCTAGCAGGAAATAACATCCGCTACACTGGTTAAACCATGGGAGTCTGCTCTTAGTTTCACTATCAGCAGAAAACATTAAAGGCAGGGAGAGCAGAGACATAGGGTACCTAACAAGGGTAAATCCTATGCCAGATTTCTGATGCGTGCCAGAAGAAATGAACAGCATGTAATGTAAATAAACGATGCAAAAAGAGAAACATCACCCGTAGTACTAGTAATAGACCAAGATCCAATGAAATTTGCTTGATTAGTTGATGCAAAACCAGTCACATACACTGAGCTCAATGGCTAGTACAGTCAGAACTCTCTCCTCCCAGCCTACTACATAACAACTACTCTGCTACTCCCTCCCAAGACTGTTCTGACAGTCAAAATGAATCCCTCTAACAGGAACGACAACAACCGAACAACAACCCTTTACAATTTGTTCTTGGGGATTCTTATAGGAGAAGAGAATAACAATAGTAGATGATATTCATTAAATGGATCTCATTAAGACAGAGTGGAGAAAGAGTTCATGCCCACTCTCCCTTTTCCCTTGTCAAATACTGCATCGTATGCTGTAAGTACTCTATAGTATGGTCTGGGAGTCTCTGTCAGGTCGGCTTTGACCTCTGATGTTTCGTGAAGTCCTTCTGGTTGTAAGGCCCTCTGTTCTGTCTTTTGAAGCAAGTAAGGTGACTGAAAGGTCTTCAGGTCTCCATTTTTCCATAACTGCAGTCCTCACATTCTTTAAGAAGTTTATGTCAGAGTAATTAACTGTTTCGGGGCTTGAGGAGGCATGCAGACTGCTGTAGGAAGGTGTACCTCTCGAGAAAATGCGTTCTGTTGTTATGTAGCGCTGATATGACTTGCTGGTGTGATCTTTAGTCTTCAAACTACGCCTTAATCCTTTGAACATGGGATTAGCACATTAAATCTTCAACTATGGGCTTAAATCCCCCAAATCCTTCTCTTCTGCTTCATTTTGCCGCTACAATGGCCTTTCTGTGATCTTAGTCACAGGGCTATGACTGTTTGAAACAGAGTGACTTCATACCCCGTGAACCCTGCACAATAAAAATGAATCAATTATAAAACCCACGGGGTGGCAGAAGGAATGCTGTGGAGGCTTGGAGGAACTGTGGATGCAACGGACAGTGGTGGAGAAATGCAGTGAAACATTGGAAATGGTCGATATGCAATGGTGGAGGGCTAGACAGGTGGAGGCATAGTGGAGAAAACATGTTGACCATTTGATCCTGCATGCGAGCGATGATCGACGACAGAAAATGCATGATGAAGGGTTTTGGAAATCGGGCGAAACACAAAAGAAATGGTGGAAATTCCGCGAAGGCATGCGACGTGGAGCTCTTGGCGATGGGACTCGGTCAACGGTGGGGCATTGATTTAATATGGGCCGTCCGATCTCAGGAGGAGATCGACGATTGAGAACGCATCGGAAGGTGACAGATGGTGGTCCAGGGGTCCCCTTTTCTTTGGTTAACGCCCGAGCATCTTCGGGGTGCGAATGTCGTCGGATGGCCGACCATAGATCAGACGGTGTACAACAATATCGTGCCAGATTTGCAGACGAATGTTAATGTGCGATGGGGGGAGGTTTACGAATAGTGCTCAAGAATCTCTTGTTTGCTTTCTTCCTCATCCTTTAAGATGAAAGGTTGCTGATCTCCATCTTCATGGCATTCACTATTGATGGTCTGAAGTGTAACAGAGTGAATATTCAATGAATCTGCATCTATCACTATGCTTTCAAAACTCTCCCCATCAGTATCATAGATAGGTTGACTAGGTTCATTACTTCTCTGAATTTGCTGTCTCTGATCTTCCTCCCATGAATCTACGGATGATGGTCTTGCAAGATCAACTTCCCTTTGAAAACAATCATCATCAAATAGATCATAAATAGGAAAATCATAAGTGTAAGTAATGTCACCCACCAAACCTTCTGGATTTTTAGCAGGTCTTTCTTCGTCCTGATCCACAGAGGAGTCTTCTGGATCTGTATCATAAAACTCATAAGATGAATGGGAAAGAGTGTGTGTTCTATAAAAGATTTCTGAGGTGGACTGCTAATTTAATGTCTGATCAATCTCTTCTTCTGTCAAAAGAGGGGTTTCCCTCTCATCATGGACAAAAGAACAACAATCCTCTTTCTCTTGTGTTAGTTGATTGGGAGGTGGGATGTTTTCTTGAGCCTCTTCTTCCACATCAGATTCTGCCTCTTCTATGTGGTCCCTTGTTTCCTCAAAGCAACATTCCCTATTAGCTTTTTCTATTAGGTCCTGATATTCTCTAGTCAGCGTAACATAAGACATAGGTAAGCAATCAGGCAGTTCCTGATCACTTTCCTCTTCGTCTTCTATAGATTCTTGAGCACCATACATGTCTTGCTCATCTTCTCAGTCTTGATTTTGCTCCTGTTCTGAAGAAGGCATGGGATTTTCTAAATAATCATCATTTGCACTCATATTAGCCATGTACATCTCCAGCACTTTACCAAACATTTCTGCTATTCCATTGAGTTGGTCATACAAAGCATCAAGCTTTGTATCCCCGTCCATGTCTGGATCCATGTTTCTGCAAAGAAGGTCACTGCATCCTCTCAACCAGTTCAGAGTCCTCCACCAGTGGAATCATTAGGTCTTTTGGATTATAGGGAGTGTGGAGTCACCAGGTGGATGAATTCAGACATTAGAAACAGACTGTTGTCCACCATCAGCAATTAAAACCAATCTAGAGGCTAAGTGGTCTCTTCCCGAGTGGAGTCGCCATTATGTTGGGGTTCCCATGTTTTGGCCAGATTGGCAAGACCAATAGATGAGACAACATCATAACCACTTTGGGATCCTAGGATCTAGCCCTCCTGGATTTGGAGAGGGATCTCTCCATAAATACAAAGAATGATATATCTTTGAAAGCTCAAGATGAGGTATTAGGCTAGTTATGAAGCACAAGGGGCGGTTTAAAATGATTTGGTTGGTTGGTTGCTGGGTTGAGTCATGAGATCATAGACTGAGAGAGTAATGGAAGGAAAGGAGCAAAATAGCAGGATGTTTCAGCAAAAGAGGATAGGTTAAGAATGTGCCATCGATTGGGCCATGGAGTCATGAAAGGATATTACTTGCAAGCAACTGACCAAGGCTTTCAGAGGGAAAGTCATCTATACTAAAGGATCTTTTACATAGATGGTGGAATGGAACATTAAGGATTGAAAGTGAAAGAAGGAAATAAACCCAATTTCTGTCTAGATCGAGGTCGGTCATTTTAAATCCGGACACCTTGCTTTAGCATGCTTCAAGGGAAAAACAGGGATAAGTTTAAACAGAGCCAGGGTCTATAGATCAGAGAAGGAATTTTAACCTTCAATACTTTGACACCATCAAGAGATCTTAGAAACGCCAGCTGGTCGCACAAGGACCCTACTGAACAGGGCTAACTCTAATCCCCAGTATCCCAAATATTCCAGCTTAAACCCAAAAAGAAAAGCTAAGCAGTAAACCTTGAATTCACACATCAGCTAGCGGGCAATGAAATACGCTACCTTGGATTATAAACCACATGAATTTACTCTTAGATTCACTATCGGCGGGAAACATTAATGGCAAGGAGAGCAAAAGACATAGGGTACCTAACAAGGGTAAATCCTATGCCGGATTTACGATGCGTGCCGGAAAAAATTGGAACGACATGTAATGTAAATGAACAATGGAAAAAGCATCACCCATAGTAATAGACCGAGGATCAATGAAATTTTCTTGATTAATTGATGCAAAACCAGGTCACATACAGAGCTCAATGGCTAATACATTCGAGACTTCTCCTCCCAACCTACTATAACAACTACTCTGTTACTCCCTCCCAAGGGCGTTACAATAGTCGAAATGAATCCCTCTATGACAACGTCAATAACGAACAACAACAGCACACAATATGTTCTAGAATTCTTATAGGAGAAGAGAATAACAATAATGAATGATATTCATTAAATGGATCTCCCATTAAGACGAGTGGAGAAATATTTCATGCCAATCTCGTTAATGGAAATCCACATCGGCGGCAAGTACTCTATAGTATGAGTACGGGAGTCCCTGTCGGTCGACTTTGACCTACGATGTTTCGTGAAGTCCTTGAGCTGTGTAAGGCCCTTTGTTACGTAACACGAAGCAATTAAGGTGACTAAAAGGTCTTCAGGTCTCCATGCTTCCATAATTGTGGTCTTGAAAGTCTTTAAGAAGTTTCTGTCAGAGTAATTAATTGTTTCTGGGCTGGAGGAGGCATGGAGACTGTTTTAGGAAGGTGTGCCCCTGGAGAAAACGCATTATGTTGTTATGTAGAGTTGATATGACTTGCTGGTGCGCTCTTTGGTCTTCGAACTGGAACCTTAATCCTTTGAACGTGGGATTAGCACATTAAATCTTCAATTGCGGGCTTAAATCCCTCAGATCCATCTCTGTTGCTTCACTTGGTCACTATAAAGGCCTCTCTGTGTTCTTGAATCACGGTGACTGTGATTACTGAAGCAGAGTGAAAATCCACTTTGTAAACCCTGCACAGTAAAAATGAATCAATTATAAAACGTAGGGGGTGGCAGAAGGAATGCTGTGGAGGCCTAGAGTAACTGTGGATGCAAGGGACAGTGGTGGAGAAATGCAGTGAAACGGTGGAAATGGTCGATATGCAATGGTGGAGGGCTAGACAAGTGGAGGCGTAGTGGAGAAAACATGCTGGCCATTTGATCCTGCATGCAAGCGATGATCGACGGTGGAAAATGCACAATGAAGGGTTTTGGAAATCGGGAGAAACACAAAAGAAATGGTGGAAATGCCGCGAAGGCATGTGACGTGGAGCTACGGCGGTGGGCCGGTCGACGGTGGAGCATGCGTTTAATCCTTACCGTCCGATCTAAGGAGGAGATCGACTACTAGTACTGTTTCGAAGGGTGACAAATGGTGGGCCAGGGGTAGCGTTTGCCTCGGTTATCGCCTGAGCATCTTGGGGGCGCGAACACCGTCGGATGGCTGGCCACAGATCGGACGGTGTACAACAATATCACGCCGGATCTGTGGACGAACTTTAATGCACGATGAGGGGTGGTTTCTGAATAATGCGTGGAGCCACGTGTCGTGTGATGAATGGAATCACTTCCAAACAAAACTTACCGCCCTTCCTCCAAAGGCAGTGCGATAGAAACCGACGGTTTTCTGCACAGTGTTTGGCGCGGGGACCACCGAGGCGGATGAGTTACTGACCATTGATTTGCAGACTAAACGGACGGTGGATATGCGATCGGGGTGGTGAAAGGGGTGGGCGTCGGACGCTGTGGAGCTTGCGACGACCGTCCGATCTGTATATATCGACGGCTCACAAAGCTCCCGATATACATTTGCGATAAGCGCCTTCCGCCTTGGCGCCTGGTCTTGGCGCTGGGTCATGTGGGGGAAACGGTTCTGGGGCTAGGGTCGAAAGGTGGCTAGGCCTGATATATGTTCAAATTGAGTTTTCGGCCCTTTTTAATGCAATTTAAGGCCAGGGTGATCCAAGTGGATATTGGTTGTCACCCGCCTATTCCACTTGGGGCCCCACCATTATCTCTTTCAGTTTTTCATTTTTGGCACAACTTACTATTTTTAGCAGTTTTTTGGGTCCTGAACTTCCGAAGCCGTTTTGAGGCCCTAAACGACGTTTTTTGGGAAAATGGAGAGCAACATGTGTCCTTGGATTGATGTTGCTCACTCAAAATTTGTAGTCCTCGAATAGTTCTTTCTAACGAGGTATGGTACGTGTCAAATGGAGATCGTATGCCAAAGTTACGCCCCTGGGAAGTTGAAACACCAATTTACCCAAACGGGGCCCATAGTTTTGGCGCTTCATCTCCTAGGGTTAGGGTTTTGGTTGTTTAGGATTTCCCATTGTTTCTAAATAATAAATAGGCCCTCGAGCCTCATTGTAACTCAGTTCAGAGGCCTGTAGCCACCACATCTCTTCTCAAAGATAGCTACCAGCGCCCTAGCTAGTTTTATTTCCATTCTGTCTGTAAGCAAATTTCAGTGCTTTGATATTAATGAAATGAAGTGTTATTTCCGCTGCATCTCTGTATTTATGGTTATATGTTTATTTTGTTGCGTTCCTACATAAATCCGGATCAGTGGTATCAGAGCGGTCTGCTTTTTCTCGATCCTTCTTTGCATGTCCCCAACGAGGTCGGGGTATAAGGAGCTAGGGCTTGATCTGGTGGAACCTTTGCAAGATCAACCTCGCAAACCTCGATGGACGCCCATGGGGGACGAAAAGAAAGATGAGGGAGCAGGAGATCCTATCAAAATATTGCTCGAGGAGGCCCTCGAAAAACAAAGGAACGCGATGATGGATAGCTTTGCTCAAATCCTTCAACGGCTGCCCACCGGCAGCGCATCTGCATCCAGTAGCCACTCTGGAGTTGCGACTCCCTTTAAGGTACAAGTAAATTTTGACATTCCCATATTTGAGGGTCAAATAGACGCAGATGCCGTAGATAGATGGTTGATTCTATTAGAAGGATATTTCTCTGTTCATGACTTTTCAGACCGGGAGAAGATTATTTTTGCACTCCTCAAAGCTACCCCCCATGTTAAGGACTGGTGGGAAACCTACTGTGAGAACAAGGACCAGACAGAACCCTCTCTGTTCTCAGTCGTACCAACTTGGAATTCTTTCCGAGACGCCGTCAAGGAACAATACTATCCTATGGGGAGCTATGAGGACAAGTACATACAATGGACCACGCTGCGACAACAAAGGGATCAAGATGTGCATGAGCTGACGAATCTGTTCCATACCTTGCGCAAAAAGTTGGGTATCAAAGATTCAGAGAAACATCTGGTGCTAAAGTATCGCAGCTGTCTGCACAAATACATTCAGGAGGAAATGGAGTTCCTTGACATCTCCTCACTTGGTACGGCATACCGGTATGCTGCCAAGATTGAGCAGAAATTCAAGCAGAAGAAGCGAGACTTTGGATCTGCGAATCAAAAGCAAGGGAAAGGTGCTTCCAAACCTCAGAACAAAGGACTGAGCCAAGGCATGGTGGCTAAAGACAACTCATCGAAGCCACAAGAAAAGAACAGCACCGCAAAGCCAAAGAAGGACACGGGAAAGTGGTGTGAGTTCCATAAGAGCTCCACTCACAACACGAGTGAGTGTCGGGCCAAGCAGTCGCTAGTGGCCGAGATGAGGGCTTCTGAGTCAGATGCATGCTCTGACTCCGAATCAGAACCTGAAAAGGCGAATGAAAAAGGGAAACATATTATTGATGCGGAGCCCAACGCCACTGTTGCCACTGCAAAGATCCAAAAGGAGGAACCGGAAGATCTAGAGGAGGAGGAACGTCTCTTCCACTCCCAGATGTGGGTAAAGGGCTCCCCTGTACAGTTCATTGTCGACAATGGGAGCCAAAAGAACCTCATTTCAGCAGACGCCGTGAAGCGGTTGGGCTTGCCGGCCACAGCTCACCCACATCCATACACCATCGGGTGGCTTCACCAAGGACGAGATCTCCGCGTCAGCCAGCAGTGCCGCCTTCCCTATAACATCAAGCCCTTCACGGATGAGGTATTATGTGACGTTGCTCCTATTGATGTTTCTGATGTATTATTAGGACAACCATACTTGTGGAAGCGTCATGCTGTGTATGAGTCTCGACCTCGTGCTGTTATTATTACTTTGGGAAATAAGTTGTACGGGATACCAGAGGTACCACCTCCTACGACTATCTCTTTGGTTACTGCAAAACAATGTAGTAAGCTCATTTCCCAAACCAGGAAATTCGTTTTCCTGATGATCCGCCCCCAGGGCAAGAAGAAGACTGTGGCCACGACCTCCAGACAGGGCCCCTCTGCACGACAACAACAAATGTATAAGGTCGTGGAGGAGTACGGGGACATCTTCACCTCACCCACAGGGGTTCCTCTGCACTGCCAGGTCAAGCACCCGATTGATCTGACCCCAAGTGCGCCACTACCCAATGGACCGATCTATCGACGCTCTGTTCTGGAAAATGATGAAATCAAGAGGCAGATTCAGGAGCTGTTGCAGAAAGGTCACATCGGACCAAGTTCATCGCCCTGTGGGAGCCCGATCGTGTTGGTACAGAAGAAGGATGGGACGTGGAGACTCTGTATTGACTATCGGGCGCTGAACAAGATCACTGTCCGGAATAGGTACCCAATCCCACGGATTGATGACCTTCTGGACGAACTCAAAGGTGCAAAATATTTCAGCAAGATCGACCTGAAGTCTGGGTATCACCAGGTACCAATTGAACCCTCCGATGTGTGGAAGACTGCCTTCAAAGCCAAGGAAGGCCTTTTCGAATGGCTGGTCATGCCTTTCGGGTTGACGAATGCTCCCGCCACCTTCATGAGGATGATGGATGACATCTTGCGGCTATTCACCAACTCATTTGTAGTGGTGTACTTGGATGATATTCTGATCTTCAGCCAGACTTGGGAAGAGCACCTTCACCACATCCGACAAGTCCTCCAAACACTGCGGCAACACAAGTTGTGTGCCAATTTGGAGAAGTGCACTTTTGGCATGACCCAGGTTCAATATCTGGGATAAATTATTGATGAAAGGGGGGTGCATGTGGATCCAGCCAAGATCCAAGTCATTCGGGATTGGCCAGCCCCAACCACTATAACAGAGCTTCGCAGCTTTCTGGGTCTTGCTAATTTCTATCGTAGATTCATGTTGGGATTCTCTCATATCACTTGGCCCTTGAGTCAAGTCACCAAAGGAGGAGCGAGAGCAAAATTCTTTTGGTCGGAACCTCAACAGAAGGCATTCAAAGAATTGAAAAATCGCCTCTGTTCTGCCCCAGTGCTCACCTTACCAGACTTGCAGCGGCCATTTGAGATCGAGACAGATGCCTCTGACTATGCTATTGGGGCAGTTCTTACTCAACAGGGACATCCAGTGGCATATCACAGTGAGACATTGTCTGAGACAGTTCGCAAGTATCCCACCTATGACAAAGAAATGTATTCCATTGTGCAAGCCTGTCGACAATGGAAGCATTACATTTTGGTGAAGGAAACAATCATCCACACAGACCACCGGCCCCTGCAGTTCATACAGACACAAGGGAAGTTGCAGAATGATCGCCATCAGAAGTGGTCCACATATCTGCAGCAGTTTCATTTGAACATCAAGTACAAGAAGGGTAGCACCAATAATGTTGCAGACTGCCTCAGCCGACCACCGATCGTGGCGCTCACCACCGTGCTCAACTCTTGTGGGTACGAGACTTCTGATTGGCCGCTTCTCTATGAGAGTGACCCAGAATTCGGCCACACTTACAAGGCACTCTTGGGGGGTACGCAAGTTCCAAATTTTCACCTCCAAGATGCACTTTTATGTCACCTGGGACACCTTTGTGTTCCTTCAAGCGAGCGTGCCAAGATGATATGGGAAGCACACTACAGTCGAGTCGCTGGGCATTTTGGGGTCAAGAAAATAGTAGCAATACTACAGAAGTATTTCTATTGGCCGAACCTTCGAAAGGATGTCGAGAAGCACATCAGATCCTGCACTGCTTGTGCCATTGCCAAACCGACCATCAAGAAGCAAGGCCTATATGCTCCACTACCTACCCCTAGTCGACCGTGGGAATCCATCTCCATGGATTACATGTCGGGCCTGCCTTCTACTAAGAATGGAAATGACTGTGTTTTCGTGGTCGTTGACAGATTCTCGAAGATGGCCATTATGGCGGCCTATAAGAAGAATATCACAGCAGAAGCCACTGCTAAACTCTTCTTTGAACGAGTGTGGGTGCACTTTGGGATCCCACAGTCTATCATATCAGATCGAGATAGCAGGTTCCTCAGCACATTTTGGTCTAGCCTCTGGTCGATGTTGGACACAAAGCTCACCAAGTCCACAGCTTTCCATCCCCAAACAGATGGCCAGACAGAGGTCGTCAACAGAATGATTGTACACATTCTGCGCATGTACAATTCAAAGCATCCACGCACATGGGACGAGAGCCTCCCTTGTGTACAACATAGTTATAATCGGGCTCTCCACAGTTCAATCGGCCATAGCCCCTTTCAGGTGGGCTTGGGATTCCAGCCACTATGTCCCATTGACGTAGCCATGCCATTTGCAGCTGCTCAGGCCGATTCAGCTCATGTCCAATCTGAAGTTGACAAAGCAAGTAGCTTCATCGAGCGCATTCAACACATCCGCCAATAGGTTCATGATATATTGGACAGAGCCAATGCCAAGTACAAGCAACACCATGATCAACACCGGGTGCCACACAACTTCCAGGTGGGTGACAAAGTATGGCTAAATTTGCAGAAGGAGCGCCTCACTGGACCCCACCGCAAGCTTCGCCCACTCCGATACGGGCCGTACACCATCACCAAGGCTGTAGGGAACAATGCCTTCGAGCTTAGTATTCAACCATTCCTTGGTCTGCACCCAGTCTTCAATGTGGATCGCCTTCGTCCTTACTTCCCACCTCTACTGGACACCTCGGACATTGCAAAACAACTCACACCAACAGAGTTAAACCCAGACTGCATGGAACAGGCCACCACAGATTGTATCATGGACATGCAAATCAAGAACACTCACCAATAGAAGATCCAACTGTATCGGGTTGTCAAAGCTGGCCAACTCCTGCACCAAGGAAAGTGGTTCACCAGGGACCAAGTTCAGCAGAAATTTCCTCATCTCATGGAGGAACTTAACGCAATGGGGACCATTGCTTCCTAAGGAGGGAGGAATGATCCAGGTGGATATTGGTGGTCACCTTCCTATTCCACTTGGGGCTCCACCATTGTCTATTTCAGTTTTTCAGTTTCGGCACAGTTTACTATTTTTAGCAGTTTTTCGGGTCATAAACTTCCGGAGCCATTTTGAGGCCCTAAACGACGTTTTTTGGGAAAACGAAGAGCAACATGGGTACATGGACCATGTTTCTCATTCCAAATTTTTATTCCTCGGATAGATCTTTCTAACGAGGTATGGTACGCGTCAAACGGAGATCGTATGCCAAAGTTACGCCCCTGGGAAGTTGAAACACCAATTTACCCAAACGGGGCCCATAGTTTTGGCGCTTCATCTCCTAGGGTTAGGGTTTTGGCTATTTAGGATTTCCCATTGTTTCTAAATAATAAATAGGCCCTCGAGCCTCATTGTAACTCAGTTCAGAGGCCTGTAGCCGCCACATCTCTTCTCAAAGATAGCTACCGGCGCCCTAGCTAGTTTTATTTCCATTCTATCTGTAAGCAAATTTTAGTTCTTTGATATTAATGAAATGAAGTGTTATTTCCGCTGCATCTCTGTATTTATGGTTATATGTTTATTCTGTTGCGTTCCTGCATAAATCCGGATCAGTGGTATCAGAGCGGTCTGCTTTTTCTCGATCCTTCTTTGCATGTCCCCGACGAGGTCGGGGTATAAGGAGCTAGGGCTTGATCTGGTGGAACCTTTGCAAGATCAGCCTCGCAAACCTCGACGGACGCCCATGGGGGATGAAAAGAAAGATGAGGGAGCAGGAGATCCTATAAAAATATTGCTCGAGGAGGCCCTCGAAAAACAAAGGAACGCGATGATGGATAAATTTTCCCAGATCCTTCAACGGCTGCCCACCGGCGGCGCATCTGCATCCAGCAGCCACTCTGGAGGTGCGACTCCTTTTAAGGTACAAGTAAATTTTGACATTCCCATATTGAGGGTCAAATAGACGCAAATGCCGTAGATAGATGGTTGAATCTATTAGAAGGATATTTCTCTGTTCATGACTTTTCAGACCGGGAGAAGATTATTTTTGCACTCCTCAAAGCTACCCCCCATGTTAAGGACTGGTGGGAAACCTACTGTGAGAACAAGGACCAGACAGAACCCTCTCTGTTCTCGGCGGTACCAACTTGGAATTCTTTCCGAGACGCCGTCAAGGAACAGTACTATCCCGTGGGGAGCTATGAGGACAAGTACATACAATGGACCACGCTGCGACAACAAAGGGATCAAGATGTGCACGAGCTGACGAATCTGTTCCATACCCTGCGCACAAAGTTGGGTATCAAAGATTCATAGAAACATTTGGTGCTAAAGTATCGCAGTTGTCTGCACAGATACATTCAGGAGGAAATGGAGTTCCTCGACATCTCCTTGCTTGGTACGGCATACCGGTATGCTGCCAAGATTGAGCAGAAATTCAAGCAGAAGAAGCGAGACTTTGGATTTGCGAATCAAAAGCAAGGGAAAGGTGCTTCCAAACCGCAGAACAAAGGACAGAGCCAAGGCATGGTGGCTAAAGACAACTCATCGAAGCCATAAGAAAAGAACAACACCGCAAAGCCAAAGAAGGACACGGGAAAGTGGTGTGAGTTCCATAAGAGCTCCACTCACAACACAAGTGAGTGTCGGGCCAAGCAGTCGCTGGTGGTCAAGATACAGGCTTCTAAGTCAGATGCATGCTCCGACTCTGAATTGGAACCTGACAAGAGGAATGATAAAGGGAAACAGATTATTGATGCGGAGCCCAATGCCACTATTGCCACTACAAAGATCCAGAAGGAGGAACCAGAAGATCCGGAGGAGGAGGAACGTCTCTTCCACTCCCAGATGTGGGTAAAGGGCTCCCCGGTATAGTTCATTGTCGACAATGGGAGCCAAAAGAACCTCATTTCAGCAGACGCCGTGAAGCGGTTGGGCTTGCCGACCATAGCTCACCCACATCCATACACCATCGGGTGGCTTCACCAAGGACAAGATCTCCGCGTCAGCCGGCAGTGTCGCCTTCCCTATAGCATCAAGCCCTTCACGGATGAGGTATTATGTGACGTTGCTCCTATTGATGTTTCTGATGTATTAGTAGGACAACCATACTTGTGGAAGCGTCATGCTGTGTATGAGTCTCGGCCTCGTGCTGTTATTGTTACTTTGGGAAATAAGTTGTACAGGATACCAGAGGTACCACCTCCTGTTGCTATCTCTTTGGTTACTGCAAAACAATGCAGTAAGCTCATTTCCCAAACCAGGAAATTCGTTTTCCTGATGATCCGCCCCCAGGGCAAGAAGAAGACTGTGGCCACGACCTCCAGATAGGGCTCCTCTACACGACAACAACAAATGGATAAGGTTGTGGAGGAATACGGGGACATCTTCACCTCACCCACAGGGGTTCCTCTGCACTGTCAGGTCAAGCACCCGATTGATCTGACCCCAGGTGCGTCGCTACCCAATGGACCGATCTATCGGCGCTCTGTTCTGGAGAATGATGAAATCAAGAGGCAGATTCAGGAGCTGTTGCAGAAAGGTCACATCAGACCAAGTTCATCGCCCTGTGGGAGCCCGATCGTGTTGGTACAAAAGAAGGATGGGATGTGGAGACTCTGTATTGACTATCGGGCGCTGAACAAGATCACTGTCCGGAATAGGTACCCAATCCCACGGATTGATGACCTTCTGGACCAACTCCAAGGTGCAAAATATTTTAGTAAGATCGACCTGAAGTCTGGGTATCACCAGGTACCAATTGAACCCTCTGATGTGTGGAAGACTGCCTTCAAAGCTAAGGAAGGCCTTTTTGAATGGCTGGTCATGCCTTTCAGGTTGACGAATGCTCCCGCAACCTTCATGAGGATGATGGATGACATATTGTGGCCATTCACCAACTCATTCGTAGTGGTGTACTTGGATGACATTCTGATCTTCAGCAAGACTTGGGAAGAGCACCTTCATCACATCCGACAAGTCCTCCAAACACTGCGGCAACACAAGTTGTGTGCCAATTTGGAGAAGTGCACGTTTGGCATGACCTAGGTTCAATATCTGGGATACATTATTGATGAAATGGGGGTGCATGTGGATCCAGCCAAGATCCAAGTCATTCGGGATTGGCCAGCCCCAACCACTATAACAGAGCTTCGCAGCTTTCTGGGTCTTGCTAATTTCTATCGTAGATTCGTGTTGGGATTCTCTCATATCACTTGGCCCTTGAGTCAAGTCACCAAAGGAGGAGCGAGAGAAAAATTCTTTTGGTCGGAACCTCAACAGAAGGCGTTCAAAGAATTGAAAAATCTCCTCTGTTCTGCCCCAGTGCTCACCTTACCAGACTTGCAGCAGCCGTTTGAGATCGAGACAGATGCCTCTGACTATGCTATTGGGGCAGTTCTTACTCAACAGGGACATCCAGTGGCATATCACAGTGAGACATTGTCTGACACAGTTCGCAAGTATCCCACTTATGAAAAATAAATGTATTCCATTGTGCAAGCTTGTCGACAATGGAAGCATTACATTTTGGGGAAGGAAACAATCATCCACACAGACCACCGGCCCCTGCAGTTCATACAGACACAAGGGAAGTTGCAGAATGATCGCCATCAGAAGTGGTCCACATATTTGCAACAGTTTCATTTGAACATCAAGTACAAGAAGGGTAGCACCAATAATGTTGCAGACTGCCTCAGCCGACCACCGATCGTGGCGCTCACCACCGTGCTCAACTCTTGTGGGCATGAGACTTTTGATTGGCCGCTTCTCTATGAGAGTGACCCAGAATTCGGCCACACTTACAAGGCACTCTTGGGGGGTACGCAAGTTCCAAATTTTCACCTCCAAGATGCACTTTTATGTCACCTGGGACACCTTTGTGTTCCTTCACGCGAGCGTGCCAAGATGATATGGGAAGCACACTACAGTCGAGTCGCTGGGCATTTCGGGGTCGAGAAAATAGTAGCAATACTACAGAAGTATTTCTATTGGCCGAACCTTCGAAAGGATGTCGAGAAGCACATCAGATCTTGCACTGCTTGTGCCATTGCCAAACCGACCATCAAGAAGCAAGGCCTATATACTCCACTACCTACCCCTAGTCGACCTTGGGAATCCATCTCCATGGATTACATGTCGGGCCTACCTTCTACTAAGAATGGAAATGACTGTGTTTTCGTGGTCGTTGATAGATTCTCGAAGATGGCCATTATGGCGGCCTGTAAGAAGAATATCACAGCAGAAGCCACTGCTAAACTCTTCTTTGAACGAGTGTGGGTGAACTTTGGGATCCCACAGTCTATCATATCAGATCGGGATAGCAGGTTCCTCAGCACATTTTGGTCCAGCCTCTGGTCGATGTTGGATACCAAGCTCACCAAGTCCACAGCTTTCCATCCCCAAACAGATGGCCAGACAGAGGTCGTCAACAGAATGATTGTACACATTCTGCGCATGTACAATTCAAATCATCCACACACATGGGACGAGAGCCTCCCTTATGTACAACATAGTTATAATCGGGCTCTCCACAGTTCAATCAGCCATAGCCCCTTTCAGGTGGGCTTGGGATTCCAGCCACTATGTCCCATTGACGTAGCCATGCCATTTGCAGCTGCTCAGGCCAATTCAGCTCATGTCCATTCTGAAGTTGACAAAGCCAGTAGCTTCATCGAGCGCATTCAACACATCCGCCAACAGGTTCATGATATATTGGACAGAGCCAATGCCAAGTACAATCAACGCCATGATCAACACCGGGTGCCACACAACTTCCAGGTGGGTGACAAAGTATGGCTACATTTGCAGAAGGAGCGCCTCACTGGACCCCATCGCAAGCTTCGCCCGCTCCGATACGGGCCATACACCATCACCAAGGCTGTAGGGAACAATGCATTCGAGCTCAGTATTCCACCATTCCTTGGTCTGCACCCAGTCTTCAATGTGGATCGCCTTCATCCTTACTTCCCACCTCTACTGGACACCTCAGACATTGCAGAACAACTCACACCAACAGAGTTAAACCCAGACTGCATGGAACAGGCCACCACAGATTGTATCATGGACATGTAAATCAAGAACACTCGTCAACAGCAGATCCAACTGTATCGGGTTGTCAAAGCTGGCCAACTCCTGCACCAAGGAAAGTGGTTCACCAGGGACCAAGTTCAGCAGAAATTTCCTCATCTCATGGAGGAACTTAACGCAATGGGGACCATTGCTTCCTAAGGGGGGAGGAATGATCCAGGTGGATATTTGTGGTCACCCGCCTATTCCACTTGGGGCTCCACCATTGTCTATTTCAGTTTTTCAGTTTCGGCACAGTTTACTATTTTTAGCAGTTTTTCGGGTCCTAAACTTCCGGAGCCGTTTTGAGGCCCTAAACGACGTTTTTTGGGAAAACGGAGGGCAACATGGGTCCATGGACCATGTTGCTTGTTCCAAATTTGTAGTCCTCGGATAGATCTTTTTAACGAGGTATGGTACGCGTCAAACGGAGATCGTATGCCAAAGTTACGCCCCTGGGAAGTTGAAACACCAATTTACCCAAACGGGGCCCATAGTTTTGGCGCTTCATCTCCTAGGGTTAGGGTTTTGGCTGTTTAGTATTTCCCATTGTTTCTAAATGATAAATAGGCCCTCGAGCCTCATTGTAACTCAGTTCAGAGGCCTGTAGCCGCCACATCTCTTCTCAGAGATAGCTACCAGCGCCCTAGCTAGTTTTATTTCCATTCTGTCTGTAAGCAAATTTCAGTTCTTTGATATTAATGAAATGAAGTGTTATTTCCATTGCATCTCTATATTTATGGTTATATTTTTATTCTGTTGGCATTCTTGCATAAATCCGGACCACAGATTCAGACAAGGGCAAAGGTAACAGGGTTTTAAACCAAAACAAGGGTGTGTGATTTAAAAGGGTTTTTGGGATGAATTTAGAGAAACAAGGGGAAGGAAAAGAGAGGGAAATAGGGGCTAATTGAGGATGAAATAGGGGGAAAGGCCTTTGGGCATTATTTTCTCAACAGAGAGGCTTATTGACTTGGAAACAGGTGGGGATTATTCAAGAAATGAAAGGCACAAGGAGGCTTCAAGATGATCTGTGTTTCGAGAGGAAATGCATTCGTGAAGGTCTCAAAACATTTAGCCCCACAATTTGCTTCACCGAAAAAAATTCTTAGGGGGCTATATGACCCCATTGTTAATGCATGTGTTGCTCTTCCATGAGGGTGACAGCGTTATCACAAGCCTCCGCAAGAGGTGATGTGATCTCTTATTTCTTTGCTCTTTCTCCATCAAAGGTTTGGATCAACCCTTGAGTGAACTCTGCAAAAGTCTCCACCCTTGCATGGCTCAAGTGGTTGCACCACCAATCATAGGCTTCACCCTCCAAGTGCAGCGCTGAGATTTCAACAGCTTCTTTCCCTGCTACAGGATGTAGTAGGAAAAATGCCTCCAACTTTCTCACCCAAGTTCTTGCATTAGATGACCCATCAAAGGTAGACAACAGAAATCTATTGCCTTTGATTTCTTTTCTACTACATGGTCTCTTCTCTTCCTTCAGCTGGATGAAATGAGGAAAATCTAGAGTCTCCCTGAAGGCTCTAGGTTGAGATCTATACTCAACAAGGTAATCACTGAGGATTTGATGATCCAAGTATCTTCCATGCTCAATATCTTCTTCTTGATGAGAATAGGAAGTGCATGGTACTTCCTCTTCTTTTTCTTCAATCTTCTTGACCTCCTCAAAGGTGGATGCATTTCCTCTGGATCTGAAAATAGATGAGAATAAAATCATCTTTTTCAATGTTCTGTTCTTCTTGGGCTTAGACTCACAGGCGTCAGTGGATCCCTCATATGTGGGAAAAGGTGACCTCCCAGTGGTATGATGCAACTTTGAACTCTGCGTGCTAGATCCCCCATTGATCCATTCACTTTCATCCTGCCCGAGCTGATAGTAATCTCTGAAAGGCAAAGCTGCTCTGAAGTCTTCCCCCATGGACTTCCATTTACGTAAATAGTCTCCAAAGGGTATATGATCATGTTGCCTCCCTTTCTCACTCGATACTGGAGGTAAGAATGTAGGTGTTGAGCCCTAAAAATGTCCTTTCCTTTCATCAAATTTCACTTCATTCCATTTGTCCTTTATTAGCTATAGGCTTAAAAGATCAATAGGAATGATTAAAATCACTTTAAGAATGCATGCAATGACTGACTTATTATACTTTTGTGGTTTTGTTGTCATAGTGATTTTTGAGCAGACTTAGCTATAGAATGCAGTCATTCTGTAGCTAGTCGCATATTCCGTAGCCATATTTATGTTTACACAGGTTACAGGTGTCATTTGAGGGAAAGATGCATATGGTTAAATTCCAGATATCTCCTACATCATTCCTTGTCCTCCACGAAGGCTGAGCAAAAATCTGAAAATGGTTATGCACGTGGACAAAGCCAAAACCAAGAAGCAGACTTCTACAAGGATAAGGACTCTGCAAGTGTCTTCAGCAAAATATGAGTCCTCAGCAGGAGTTCTAGTTCGATTTTGATTATAAAAGACACCTATGCCTATTTCTACTCAATGAAATTTATGTATTTGCTTATAAAAATAACTCCGTGAACCGAGAAACAGTTAGTTGATGTTTTGTTGTTAGTTCTCAAAGACTGTGATACTCTGTTTCTGAGCGTTTTTCCTTTAATGAAAGAAGTATAACTTTGATGCATGATCTGAAGCAACTTTAAGGAGTTAAGGATTCGTGTGCTAATCTGATGGTAGAGGGCCCCTATTGTCCGAAAGGCTTTGTGCATATTTTCTAGATAAGTGACCTTTAACTCTGTTTTGTTCTTAACTTAGGCAGTTTTCTGAGTTTATCCTCTTGCATCATGCTTATGTCATTTACTTACATCGAATATTACAATCAATATTGTTCTCATGAGTTGTTCCAATATATCACTAATGCGTGAATGATATATAGCTGTAGTACTCTTGAGTTAATTGCATTTTAGTTCAGTTCTGTTCATTGCATTTCAGTTCTATTGGTTAATTGCATTTCAGTCCTGTTAATTAGACTTAAAAGACCCTCATTATTTTATAAGCTACTCTTGTTCTTAACTTCTTCTAACACATCATTATCATATGAACAAGAATTAGTTATATCATTTTGAGCTCTTGACTGTTCTGCAATTTCTCATAATTTTACAAACAACCTTTTTCCCAAGTTGTTCCAAGAAATCTCTAACCTTTGAACGAGGCTTAATAGTAACATTTTGAGTTGCAGAATGAGTTAATTCTAGTGTCATAAGTTATTTTAGCATAGGGTTCCTTACTATGTTGCAGATAATCTTTTCTCAAAATGTTCCAACAAATTTCTAACAACGGATGAGATTTTCTCTGTGATATTTTAAGTTGTTGTTTACTAAAGAGAACCTCATTACATTAAACTAATCCTTTTCTCAGTTGTTCCAACATACCTCTAATGAAATGAATTGGACTGAGTTTAATGTTATGAGTTACTTTTCTTATCAGCTTTACAATCTGTGGATTAGCATTTTCTGTTCTTAGGTGCCATTCATAGTTTAGAGTAGATTTTATTCTGTTTTAGTGTGATCAGTAACTTCTCTTTGCTAGCAATTCAGTTCTTTTCCCCTTAGTATAAAAACACAAAACCAAAAACACTAGAAAAACACTAAGCACAACGAAGTAGGAAGAAGATACCTAGGCACATATGGTGCACTTCACTTTAACTGTTTACTAGCCTTGGTTGACAATTTATGACATCAATTTAGGAACACTAAGTTGAGCAGACGGTAGAGCATTATGATAATGTCCCACGAGTGGAAATAGAACTATGCTCGATACCCTTGTAATATCTCGATTTAGGGATATCAAATACGGAAACACTTTGAAATATCTCGTTCAAATGCTCTAATACCTGTAATATCTGTTTAGGGATATCTCCAAAACACGTCAAACTCCAACCAGAGATTGACTGGGAGGGCATTTACCGAATATGTCGTCTCTAAGGAGAACGAGATCCAAAGGCTATCTGGCCCTTTCCAGACTCTGTCTATAGAGCTACTTGAAGAATCCCACTCAAAAGTGGCTTACAGCAATAGGCAAATGCATATATGAGCACACCATGAAGAGACAGTGTTTTTACAACGAGTTGTGAGACAAGAAGATGAATATATATAGCCAAGAATGATGTATAGCAGCAACAGATGTACAAGTCTTGACGAAATAACCTCTCAAGGAAAGCAATGCAAGCCTCAATAATACATGTACATGAAAATGAAAAGACACTGCTATTTCTGCATAAACCCAGGCTATGAAAAACGCAGTCTATGATAGAATGCTACTCCAAAATGATGTCAATACATGGATATGACAATATATGGCCCAAACACAATAGGGGAGCAAAGCTCTAACCCTTATAACCAAAAATACCTCAATCCTCCAAGGGATTGGCTGAAATACACAAAATGGCAAAAATGTTGGAGTTGTTGGGCAGCTAATGCAACTCAAATCTGGAACTCAATAGAGAAGGCTGAAGATGATGAGCAATCTGAAGTAGACCTCCTCCAATAGATCTCCAAAGTGGAAGGCTAATCCTTACACTTGAGATCTTACCCTCCGATCAATCCGCAAACCCTCACTACAACTACACCATGAAAATAACACAGTAACTAAGAGGAACTGCGCAGTGAGAGGAATAGAACCCTTTGGCCAAGTGCCAAGATCTACAAATCAACTCCAAGTCTTCCAATCTGATCCTCTAAAGAGAAGAAAGACTTTCCCCCTGAAAAATAAGAGAAGGAAGAGGTGTCGTGAAGTCACCACGACAACACCCTACAACACAGTATTATGCTGCTGCAGCAATAACGTTGTCTTGGAGGATGATGCTAAAAACTAACCTTGCCCGAGCAGGCACTCGAAGTCCCCCAGGGCTAAGGGTGAGATCTCCACACGGAGACACTCGGTGCACTAAACAATGCTGCAGACAGGCTAAACACCAGCGTGCTAAAGAAGACAAATGTCTCACTCAATAATCAACAACTCAAGCATGAATGAAATGAGGAGGCTCCTCCGTCTTTTATAACGTTGGTTTCCCTCCAAAACCAAACTTATCCTCTCTCTCTCCTTCACATCCTCATCCTTATCCACATCCTCATCCTTATCTGCGCAGAAGCTTGCAGAAGCTTCTAGAGTGTACATAGGCCCCCTCCTCTACGTGGTGTTAGGCCCCCCCTTGACTCCCACTTAAGTCACAACGTTGTGCTACTAGGTGGATGTCTTATTTCACTTAAGTGAGTTAGACCCTCTTCACTCACTTTTTATTTATTTACAAACTATAGACGACAAACTAAACAAAATAGAATATTCCAATTAGCTGTCGCTAATTAGGAATATTACAAATCTAGTCATATTTTCTAAAATTTATTGAAATTAGAAATAATCTTCTAGCTATCACAGAGACAATATTTGATCGAGAAATGGTTCTCACTGCACTTGGAGGTCTCTCATATGAATGGCATGTATTCAATACTACCATTCTCAATAACAATGTGATACCTTGGAAATGTTGTCTTCACTACTCGTGCTAAGAAGAAGAACTTTGGTGGTTCGAGGAACAAAGGAAGCAAAGGGGCCAAAGGGAAGAAAGGTAAATGTTACGCATGTGACAAGACCGGACACTATGCTAGAGAATGCCCTTTCAAGAAGGATTCTCCTGATGATGATCACAAAAAAAAACAACCGGAGTAATGGCAATCAAAGGAATAATAGGTTCAAAGGAAAGAGGAAGGTTCCCTTTGGTGGAAATGGGAAACCTTAGAAAAGGTCGAGAAATTCCAGGTATGAGGAATCTAATGTTGCTGATGACAAAAGAAATGAATTCATTCTTGTATATGCTCTCTCTGCTGCATCTCCACCCGACACTATGGATGTCTGGTTGATATATAGTGGTACCTTAAGGCACATCACTAGGTTTAAGGAAGCACTTTCTGACATGGTTGAGAAGTATGTTAATCTGAAAATGATACTTGGAGATAATGCCACATATCTCGTGAAAGGGATAGGGATTATTACCCTCCGCTTATCTTAAGGTCAAGTCCTCTGCTTGCAAGATGTACTATATGTACCTGATTTGAAGAAGAACCTTTTCTCTATTTCGGCCATGGAAGACAAAGGTTTCAAAGTGGCATGCATTGATGGGAAGGTGTGTATATGGAAGAAGAGTTTCAAGGAATCTATCATGATTGGGTTTAGAGTTGATACACTCTACCAGGTTGGAGGAAGTCCACTAGGAGCGATGACATGTGATACTATCTGACACACTGAACTATGGCACCAGAGGTTTGGACGCCTTCACTACAAAGCCCATCTTAAAGCAAGGGAGGTGGTGACAGGGATGACTGAGTTAAAAAATGATCATGAAGGTGTATGTTAGAATTTTTCCGAAAGAAATCATACAAGGGGACCTTTCCCCGCAAGTGTTACAAAGACATCTGATGCCTTGCAAATGATACATTCTGATCTATCTGGTATGCTACCTGTGACATCCTTGGGAGGATGTTCTTATTATATGACGTTCATAGATGAATTCTCTCACAAAACCTAGATATACTTATTGAAGAAGAAGGCTGAGGCTTTTATGTGGTTCCATTCCATCAAAGCCTTGGTGGAAAATCTAACAGGGAAGAAGATGAATATATTGAGGACTGATAATGGCATTGAATATGAGACTAACGAGTTCAAGAAATTTTGTAGAGAAGCTGGCATCAAGAGGGAGACCACAACTATCGATACACCTAAGCAGAATGATGATGTTGAAAGAAATAACAAGACCATTGTGGAAGCAGCTTGTGCTATGCTATATGACCAAGGTCTTCTGAAGTTTATTTGGGGAGAAGCTCTGAACACTGTTGTGTACATACAAAACCAATGCCCGCATTCCACTCTGGATTCCAAAACTCCCGAACAAGTTTTATCTGGTAAGAAACGTGACACCTCACATTTTAGATTTTTTGGATGTCTTGTTTATTTTCATGCACCGAAGGAGAAGGGGAGCAATCTGGATGCTTCTGGAAAGAAGGGAATGTTTGTGGGCTATAGCAAAACTTTGAAGGCCTATAGAGTCTATGTGCATGGTCAAAGGGAAGTGGAGATATGCCATGATGTTACCTTTGAAGAAGATGCTTCCATGAGGAAAGTAATCAATCTTCTGAGATCTGAGAAAGATCATGAAGCAAGTCCTGGAAATCAAGAAGAATTGAAGGATGAGACGATGCCCGATGCTGAAGGACCAATGGACCATATTTCTCCACCTCCTTCAATGAAGAGAAAACCATCATGGCTTAGGGACACTCTCGAGGATGTCGAGAGACATATGGCCCAAAGGGGGACATTCCATGAAAGGAAGAACCTGAATAGATACCAAGGGTATCTAGCAGCCATGAGTACAATTGAACAATCTCATCCTGGATCTTTTGAGGAAGTTGTAAAGCATCAAGTCTGGAAGGATTCTCTGCATGAAGAATATGATTCCATTATGAAGAATGATGTCTGGGATGTGGTTCCAAGACCAAAGGACAAAGCATTTTTCACCTCGAAATGGCTCTATAAGATCAAGCATGGATCTTATGGTAGTGTTGAAAAGTTCAAGGCAAGATTCCTTGCTTGTGGCTTCTCTCAAAAGAAAGGTGTAGACTATGATGACATATTTGCACCTGTGGCCCGATATACCACCATACGATTTATCATAGCCCTTTCTACTATGCAAGGATGGAATCTTCATCAGATGGATGTAAAGACCGCATTTATGCATGGTGCAATAAAGGAAGAGGTATATCTGGAGCAATCTATGGGTTTCAAAGTCCAGGATGGGGACACCCATGTTTGTAGGTTGAAGAAATACCTCTATGGGTTGAAGCAAGCAACCAGAGCTTGGTACGAGAGGATAGATAGCTACCTGATGAAGCTGCGCTTCACTCATAGTAATGTTGATCCAAACCTTTACTTCAAGGTTGATAGAGAAAAGCCTCTCATTCTGGTGCTGTATGTGGACAACCTCTTCCTGACAGGTGCTGACCGTCTCATTCATTAGTGTAAGAGGGAGCTCGCTGCTAAGTTCAAGATGAAGGAGGTAGGACTAATGCATTACTTCCTAGGCCTGGAGGTCTAGCAAAGACCTGGAGAGATTTTCCTTTCTCAAGGAAAATATATTGTGAATCTTATGGAAAGATTTGGAATGGTGAAATGTAAGTCTGTTTCGACCTCGATGGAGCTCAACTTTAAGAATTTGAGTGGCAATTTTGTTGGGCCTGTGCTATCAAATCCTACTGAGTATTGTCAATTCGTAGGGGCCCTGATGTTCTTAGTGAACACGCATCTGGACATATGTTTTTCAGTGAACACTTTGAGTCAACATATGGTTGAACCTCATCACATTCACTAGGTTGGTGCCAAGAATATTTCGAGATATCTTCGAGGCACGATAAACCATGGGATGAGATACACTGGAGGGAGCATGACACTCCATGGATATACTGATGTCGATTGGGTTGGAAGTGTGGTGGATGGTAAGAGCACATTGGGATGCTGCTTCACTCTTAGGTCTACTTCGATATCATGGATGAGCAGGAAGCAGAAATCATTGGCTTTGAGCACCGCGGAGGCCAAATACATTGCAGCGAGTATGGCCTACTATAAAGTAGTTTGGTTGCGAAAGCTCTTCAGTGAGATGTTTGGGCATGCACTAGAAACCACCCTGATACTCTGTGATAGCCAGAGTGGGATTCGGTTGTCCAAGAATCCCGTGTTCCATGATCAATCCAAGCATATTGATATTAGGTACGACTTTATCTGGGATATAGTGCAGGTCCCGTACATTCTCAAAAATCCTTTTCGGAAGTTCAAGTTCCTAACCTTCCCTAAGAATCTTGGAATCGTGGAACGACCCTATGTTGAGGGTCCTGTTGGAAGATGAGCTCTTGGAGCTCTGGGGGGATTTGGGGATAGCTTCTCGGAGCTATAAACACACATGGGGCTAGGCTTGCTGAACCTTGTGGTGCTTATACCCCACCATTATGATGTTGAGTTGGTTCACCTCTCATGATCTGTGCCCCATATGCATCCTACCTATTGAGTCATGGACTCATGGGAAGTACCTCTCATTTGGCCAGTGAGGTGGGAAAAGCTAAAGAATAGTAGAAAAGACTGATGGATGCATTAGAGATTGTCGTGCTCTCTATGTCTAGGATGGTACGTGACCAACCACTTGATCTGGGATCATGTCTAGTGAGGTTTCAGACCTCCAATTGACTTCGGGTCAGGTAAACCAATGTCTAGTTGGTATGAGACGCTTTTTGAGTCCTATAGACGTTTCAAACCTCTGGGCTGAATCTGTTAGCCAAGAATGATGTATTTGTGACTGCCCCAATTTTTTCTGAAATAAAGAATCCAGCAAAGCAAGTTATGACGGGATGACAGATGATGTTTGGATGGCACATGTGGATGGAGTTCTCCCTAGTTGAGAGGGAGTGTTAATTTTGGAAAAATGGGTCCAAACTCCATGTTGTGATGCTTAGATGAAGATGCCAATATTTTTATTGGATTCCTCATTATGAGAGGTGCAAGATCGATCTAAAGATCATCTTCATCCCATGAGCAAAACATTTATTCTCAATTTATTCAACTATGTGCAGGTCGACCTGAAATGAAATGTAGGCTTGAAGCCCCAGCAGTTGTATCACACAACCTCACTGATGGATATAAATAGGTCAACGTTGGAGGCCATTTTCACTCATCCATCACATCACATTATGTCTCCTCATATGGTTGGTTCGAGCATCTATTAGAGTCTCTTCTTCTCTCACACGTGGGAAAACACAACAAGGAGAATTTCTTTTTTCGACCTAGGTTTTTCAGCGCAGAGTTTATGAGCATTGAATTTCGTCAACACATGGTAAAACTGACCCAAATCTCGGTCAAAATTTTGATTTTTGTAGTCCGCATTTTCTGGCACAGAAATCGAGTTTGAGCATTGACTTTGACCAAGCTGCAATGACTTTTTGCTGCTGCTATTTTGCGTTGACCATTGATTGTGACAACGTTGAATTTTGTTGACTTTGGGTTGACTGATATTGTTGTCCAAGAGGGTTGTGTGACAATTCTGGTTGGATGACTGTATTAATACTTTGCTGGTTGAAGCATCCTATTGACCATCGTAACGTACTAACACACATATATATTTTTTTCATGTCTTCCATCGATATTCTTCCTTAACTCTACTTGGGAAGTTGAATCATATCGTAGTAACTCTTCATCACATATTTACCCTCGTGGATGAGTTAAATTATGTAAGTGTGGGGGGAGCGTGTTACAAAGGTAATGCATTATGGAACCGAATTGTCCCTTGAATAAGTGTAACATAGGGCAAGTGGATTCTATGTTTGAAATTACCAAAGGGAATAGAGAGGGAAATATAGAAGAACCTACACACCCAAAACACAATCATTATTTCCATGATAAAACCTTTCGACTTAAGAAGAGGAAGCATAAACAAAAAATCTCATTGAGTTCATAAATTACCTATTAAAACTACTCATAGGAGCATTTGAGCACCTATCTATTACCAGGTAGTGTTCGAGCTCCTATCAGTGATTAAGTAACCTATAAGGGAAATGGTAAAGAAACAAAGAAAATAAAGAAATATGAGCCAAGACAAAAACACATAATCTCCTTAGAGTACATGTTGCCAAAGAAAAACTGAGAAATGAAACAATGCAAGGGTAGTCTACCCTAACCATATGCCACCCTAACTCCATTCACACTATAATTTGGATCACCTCGAACTATCTCATCTATTCAAAAAAAAATCCCATGTGAGAGTGTAAAGGTGGAACAACACCTGGCATGGTCACATGATTTTAATTAACATTTGAATCTTTTTAAATAACTGATAAAGAAGATAAAGAGCCTATTTTAGTGATGGGAAGTAGTTATACTATTTTCAACATCAACATAAATGGATAATGTTGATTTTGTACTCACTTTAACATTTCTCTTGGTTTTGCCCACGAGGCGTAGAGCAGTCGGTGATGGGGTGCACTGTTAAGGCACTCCGTTCTGCAAGGTCACCGGTTCGAAACCCGTGGGTGTAGGATTAGTCTAACCGAGAAAAAAAAAAAAAAACATTTCTCTTGGTTTTGAAATTTGAATGGATTTTGTACTTATTGATTTGGGTATATTAATAAAGTCGAAAGATGGGAAAAAACCTACAACCTTTGCCCACATGCTACCTTTAAATGTTACCTACCTTCGGTGTACTATACATACCAACTTAATTATCTTTCCTGAATCTGGTATGTTTTAACCTTTGGTAGGAAAGGGAGTTAAAAAGGTACAACACAAGAAGCTTTTTCATCCCCGTCGTGATTTTGAACCCCATCCTCACAAGCAAGGCTCAAAATTGAATCTATCACAACCTCTCATGTGGGTTTTCACAAGTCCGAGAAGTGCTAACATAAAATTTCTCATTACAAAAAAATCAATTTATTATTTGTACTATTTTAAAAAAAAAGTAAATAAATTCTCGGTGAAGAGCCATATCTTGCCAGATAAATTGTCAGATTATGGATAGCCTGGACGTTGGAAGTTGAAACTTGGCCCCCTACCCAATGCCTCGGTGGCAGGTGTCACGTGATTTCAACTTGCACTGGTGTTAGTGCTAATTGAAATGTATTCGAAAATGTGTTAGATATATATGGATAGAATTTCGTAGAAGTGAATTTTGAAAATCGAGAGGTGGGAGAATGGAGGCTATCGATGGAAGTGGAAGAATTTTTTAATGTCGTGAAGGGTTTGATCGAGATTCTTGTTGAAGATTTCAAAAATTAGATATTGGGTAAAAGCCTACTTTAGTACTAACATTTTCTATAAATGTTCATCATCTAAGGTAGTGAAAATATGTAGGTGAATCGTGCCTAGCCTATTCCACGTTTGTAGATATTTATATCATATGTCGCGAAGATTTTCAATTCAGCGAGTATGGCCTAATACATTGCAGCGAGTATGGCCTATTGTAAAGCAGTTTGGTTGCGAAAGATATTCAGTGAGATGTTTGGGCATGCGCTAGAAACCATCGAGATACTCTTTGACAACTAGAGTGGGATTCAGTTGTCCAAGAATCTTGTGTTCCTCGATCGATCCAAGCATATTGATATCAGGTACCAATTTATTCGAGATATGGTACAGCGAGGCACCATAAGGCTCGATCATATAGGAACTAATGAGCAGGTCGCAGACATTCTCACAAAGCCCTTGGGTAAGTTCAAGTTCCTAACCTTCCCTGAGAATCTTGGAATCATGGAATGACCTTATGCCGAGGGTCCTATTGGAATATGACCTCTTGGAGCTCTGGGGGGATTTGCGGATAGCTTCTCGGAGCTATAAGCACACACGAGGCTAGGCTTGCTGAACCTTGTGGTGCTTCTGCCCCACCATTATGATGTTGAGTTAATTCACCTCTCATTATCTGTGCCTCATATGCATCCTACCCATTGAGTCCCAAACTCATTGAAAGTACCTCTCATTTGGCCAGTGAGGTGGGAAAAGCTAAAGACCAGTAACAAATATTGATGGATGCATTAGAGATTGTCGTGCTCTCTATGTCTAGGATTGGACGTGTCCAACCACTTGATCTGTGATCAAGTCTAGTGAGGTTTCAGACCTCCAACTTACTCCGGGTCAGGTAAATCGATGTCGAGTTGGTATGAGACTCTTTTTGAGTCCTATAGAGGTTTCAGACCTCTGGGCTGAATCTGATAGTTGGGAATGATGTATTTGTGACTGGCCCACTGTTGTTTTGAAATAAATAAGCCAACAAATAAAGTTATTGCGAGATGATGCACGATGTTTGGATGGCATAGGTGGATGGTTTTCTCCCTAGTTGAGAGGGAGTGTTAATTTTGTACAAATGGGTCTAAAATCCATGTTGTGATGCTGAGATGAAGATGCCAATATTTTTATTGGATTCCTCTTTCTGAGAGGTGCAAGATCGATCTAAATATCATCTTGATCCCATGAGCAGAACATTTGTTTTGAATTTATTCAAATATGTGCACGTCGCCCTGAAATGAAATGTAGGCTTGAAGCCCCAACTGTTTTGTCACACACCCTCACTGATGGATATAAATAGGTTGACATTTGTGGTTTGAACATCTGTTGGAGTCTCTTCTTCTCTCACACATGGTAAAACACAACAAGGAGAAATTCTTTTTTCGACCTAGGGTTTTCAGTGCAGAGTCTACCAGCGTTGACTTTGGTCAACGAATGGTCAAACTAACCTAAATCTTGGTCAAAATTTGTATTTCTGTTGTCCGCATTTTTAGGCATAGAAATTGAGTTTGATTATTGACTTTGACCGGGCTGCATTGACTTTTTACTGCTGTTATTTTGCGTTGAACATTGATTGTGACAACGTTGACTTTGGGTTGACTGATATTGCTGTCCGAGAGGGTTGTGTGACACTTTTGGTTGCCTGACCGTATTGAGACTTTGTTGTTTAAAGCATCCTGTCGACCGTCGTAACGTACCAACACAGATATATATTTTTTGCATGTCTTCTGTTGATCTGCTTCCTTAACTCTACTTGGGAAGTTGAATCATATCATAGTAACTCTTCATCAGATATTTACCCTCGTGGACGAGTTAACTTATGTAAGTGTGGGAGGAGGGTGTTACAAAGGCAATTCATTGTGGAACCGAATTGTCCCTTGAACAAGTGTAACATAGGGCAAGTGGATTCTAGGTTTGAAATTCCCAAAGGGAATAGAGAGGGAAATATAGAAGAACCTACACACCCAAAACACAATCATTATTTCCATGGTAAAACATTTGGACTTAAGAAGATGAAGCACAAACAAAAAATCTCATTGAGTTCATAAATTACCTATTAAAACTACTCATAGGAGCATTTGAGCGCCTATCGATTACCAGGTAGTATTCGAGCTCCTATCAGTGATTAAAAAACCTATAGGGAAATGGTAAAGAAACAAAGAAAATAAAGAAATACAAGCCAAGACAAAAACACATAATCTCCTTAGAGTACATGTTGCCAAAGCAAAACTTAGAAATGAAACAATGCAAGGGTAGTCTACCCTAACCATATGTCACCCTAACTCCATTCACACTATAATGTGGATCACCTCGAACTATCTCATCTATTCAAACCAAATTCCCATGTGAGAGTGTCAAGGTGGAACAACACTTGGCATGGTCACATGATTTTAATTAAGATTTGAATCTTTTTAAATAACTCATGAAGAAAATAAAAGAGCCAATTTTAGTCATGGGAAATAGTTATATTGTTTTGAGCATCAACATAAATGGATAATGTTGATTTTGTACTCACTTTAACATTTCTCTTGGTTTTGAAATTTGAATGGTTGTTGTACTTATTGATGTGGGTATATTAATAAAGTCGAAAGATGGGAAAAAGCCTACAACCTTTGCCCACATACTACCTTTAACTGTTACCTACCTTGGGTGTACTATACATACCAACTTACTGAATCTATGTTTTCACCTTTGATAGGAAACGGAGTTTAAAAAGTACAGCACACGAAGCTTTTTCATCCCCGCTATGATTTTCAACCCCAGCCTCACAAGCAGGGCTCAAAATTGAATCTGTCACCTGTCAAGAGGGCTCTCGCACGTCCGAGAAGTGCTAACATAAAATTTCCCATAAAAAAAATATTAATTTATCATTTGTACTATTTAAGAAAAATGTAAATAATATAATAAAATGCTCCGTTAAGGGCGATATCTTGCCAGATAAATTGTCAGATTATGGATAGCCTGGACGTTGGAAGTTGAAACTTGGCCCACTTCCCAATGCCTCGGTGGCAGGTGTCACGTGATTGCAACTTGAAATGGCGTCGGTGCTAATTGAAATGTATTCGAACGTGTGTTGGATATATATGGGTAGAATTTCGTAGAAGTGAATTTTGAAAATCGAGAGGTGGGAGAATGGAGGCTATCGGTGGAAATGGAAGAATTTTTTTAATGTCACGAAGGTTTTGATCGAGATTCTTGTTGAAGATTTCGACAATTAGATATTGGACAAAAGCCTACTTTGGTACTAACATTTTCTATAAATGTTCATCATTCAAGGTAGTGAAAAATGGTAGGTGAATCGTGCCTAGCCTATTCCGTGTTTGCAAATATTTATATCATATGTCTCGGAGATTTCCAATTCCCAACTCCAACTCCCAATTCCACCGCCTGTTACGAGTATGGATTCTTCATCAGCTTCCATGGATGCTCTTCACAAGCAGCTTGAAAGGCTTAAGAGGCCAATTGATCTCGTGCAGACACTGCATGAAAGGCAAGTGAAAGAAGTCCTTGCACGATACATCCTTCCTTCTGATCAGAGGCCATCCCCTCCTCTTCAAGTCCAGCAGTCTCTTCCTGTCATCGATCTAGCAGGCCTGGAAGACATCGATCAACGTTCCAAGATTGTCAGACAAATAGCCCAAGCATCCCACGAATGGGGTTTCTTTCAGGTTTGATTGCAATCGCAGTTTTTGCTTTTCTTTCTCTTTTCTGTTCTTTATCCACCTAACTTTGGGATTCTGATTTCTTTTGAAGATTATAAATCATGGCATACCTTTGTCATTGCTAGAGACTGTGAAACGGATTTCACAGGATTTCTTTGATCTTTCTGTTGAAGAGAAACGGAAACAGTGCCCTGTGAGGCCGGGTACTCACATGCGCATGTGAAGGTTATGGCCGCTTCTTTGACATCTCTGATGACACGGTCCTCGATTGGGTTGATGGCCTCGTTCATTACGACGATAGGCGTCCCCCTATCGGAAGGAGCATGTTTTGTGATTAGATTAATTAATTTTTTTGATCTGATGGTCAGGATTGGAAGATGCCGGTATATTCTGGTCGTCGCCACTCAATCCATGGATGAAATCTACTCCACTAACTTCCTTGCATATCTAAATCACGTGTTTAAATCGTACTTAAATTATTTTTTTACAAATCTTGATTAAAAATTCACTGTGCCATTTGCTGACCGCCACCTATCAAGATTAACAACTAGAAGGAAACCGAAACATTAAATCTTCTCCAAGTGTTGAAACTGGGTATACACTTGGCGGTGAAGGCATCAGAACGACCTGACCACATTGGTGCTCACGTTCCCAAGGGTCTCCTCATGCCTCTCGTGAACGTTGAGGAGGGGGACGGGGTTGTAGCCACCAGCGACATCTCGCTGACACAGAAGGGTGGTGTGAAGGCCAAGAAATGGTAACAGTCATGTAGGTGTGGAGCTGGCTCTTGATCACACACATTCCCCATTCTTGAAGCCCACGAACAATCTCTCGTGCTTTCATAATCTGGAGGCCCTTCTGCACCTCCTAGACGGATACCATGGACCGGAACGGCGCTTCCATCTGTCGTCGGGCCGAGATCCTGCCATGGTGAATAAGTCATTCCCATAAATCACAGACCGAATACTATACTGACAATCAATCACAGACCGAATATTATACTGGCAATCGGTAAGGAATGTGCATTGAGATTTAATAGAAGCTGTAGTAGAGATGGCGACGGCCCCAAGAACAATCGTGAGTCGTTTGCAGGAACAATTTGTCCTTTGCTCTTCTATTTAATCGCTGATGTTATAACCCGCTATCTATTTCTGTCAGTTGCTTCTTCAACATCAAGATGAGTTCAAACATAACTCTGTGTGCCAAAGATTTTCAACCCAAATCCGATGAAATTGCAAAAGCAGTGGTATTATCTTCACTGGCTTACATGGATGATCAACAGGCAATGGCAGACGTTGAAACTCAATACTCTGATATTGGTTTCCAATGGATACAAATGGCCCAGAATTTTATAGTGGGTTTTGACTATAACATGACGCTGTATGTATCATTCAGAAGGTGTTTATCCTTTCAAGATATGTTTGCCCTGAAAGTGGCAGATCGAAATGAATTCATTGAAAGCTACGGGGAAGCAGCGAAGAATGTGGAGGGACTGTTTCACTATGAGCTTTTCTAGACAATAACATCTGAACTGCCAAAAATGTCTCATTTTAAGCATTACAAATCAAACAGGATAATATTTTCAGGTCATGGTTTCGCTGGGGCATTAGCCCATTTGTTTCTCATCTGCTACATGTTAGAAACTCAGGAAGAGAACAGAAAACACATTTCTATTGGGTTTGGCTCCCCTTATTTCTGTGATAGTGCTGCCCAGAGGTTTTGTCACAAAACAATGGAACTGGGTAGGCGAATGTTCACATTTGTGAATGGTACTGATCCTGTGCCTTCGATGCTTAACGGTATAAGCATGACTTGTATTCCGGAGTCCATAGGAAGAACCAGGTTGCAGAGTGCGCTTTCGTTGGAAAGGTTGAGATTTGTGACCTTTATAGCTTCAGAAAATGCTGGTAAGACTACACTTACCAATTCAATTTTAGGTGAAGATGTTGGAGGTGTAGGATTCACTATCCACACAACGGCAGCCACTCCTTACAGGTTCAGAGATGATATATTTGTGGTTGATTTTCCTGGCACCGATGGGGGTGGAAACAGGGCACATCTATCCAAAATATGGGAAGAATATGAGAATGTGGCAGACTTGTGCGTGGTTGTGCTTAATTTTGGGGGAGATACTTCTCGAGCAGCGCAGGTATTTCCTATGATTGCTCGTTCCCGAATGTGAAAAAATGTAGTTCTCGTTATTAACAGGGTGGATTCTGTCCTGAATGGCTCAAGGAATTCTCCCGTATGGGCTGAGTACAGCGCGGGGAATGTAGAACAACTTAAAATATCAATAGCAGAAATCGCTGGGTTACCCACAGATCGAGTGTTCTTCTCCGTCTTGAGAGTAAGCGAAGCGCTGGAAGAAACCACACGGCAACTTCTGAAAGAGCGACACATCATGTTCAAGGACGAGACCACAAACAAGGTAAGAGGGCTGCTTTTGGGATTTAAGTAGTTCTCTGTTCTGTTAAATTGGAAAGTAGGATCATTTCAGAGACTTCATATACGCCTATCGGCGTATATCAACCACATTAGTTTTTACTAATGTGGTTGTGCTAGTTATATTTCTCCAGAGTGGGCCAAAGCAGTTGAGCACTGGCCTAAAACACCGTCCATATACAGGTACAACTCTATAAACACACATAAACACTTTGTGTGAGAAATTTTGAACCTTGATACTAAGCTTGCATCCATTTTGATACATTGCTGTTTGCACTACGAAGAGAAACATATGAAAAATACGGCGTAGAGGTAATGAGGGTTATGGAGAAGTTGCTGGTCTTCTTTTCGAGGGTTTGGGGCTGGACCCAAAGTATATTCAAACCCTCAATCAAGAACCCCCTATCGGAAGGAGCATGTTTTGTGATTAGACTAATTAATTTTTTTGATCTGATGGTCAGGATTGGAAGATGCCGGTATATTCTGGTCGTCGCCACTCAATCCATGGATGAAATCTACTCCACTAACTTCCTTGCATATCTAAATCACGTGTTTAAATCGTACTTAAATTAATTTTTTACAAATCTTGATTAAAAATTCACTGTGCCATTTGCTGACCGCTACCTATCAAGATTAACAACTAGAAGGAAACCAAAACATTAAATCTTCTCCAAGTGTTGAAACTGGGTATACACTTTGCGGTGAAGGCATCAGAACGACCTGACCACATTGGTGCTCACGTTCCCAAGGGTCTCCTCATGCCTCTCGTGAACGTTGAGGAGGGGGACGGGGTTGTAGCCACCAGCGACATCTCGCTGACACAGAAGGGTGGTGTGAAGGCCAAGAAATGGTAACAGTCGTGTAGGTGTGGAGCTGGCTCTTGATCACACACATTCCCCATTCTTGAAGCCCACGAACGATCTCTCGTGCTTTCATAATCTGGAGGCCCTTCTGCACCTCCTAGACGGATACCATGGACCGGAACGGCGCTTCCATCTGTCGTCGGGCCGAGATCCTGCCATGGTGAATAAGTCATTCCCATAAATCACAGACCGAATACTATACTGACAATCAATCACAGACCGAATATTATACTGGCAATCGGTAAGGAATGTGCATTGAGATTTAATAGAAGCTGTAGTAGAGATGGCGACGGCCCCAAGAACAATCGTGAGTCGTTTGCAGGAACAATTTGTCCTTTGCTCTTCTATTTAATCGCTGATGTTATAACCCGCTATCTATTTCTGTCAGTTGCTTCTTCAACATCAAGATGAGTTCAAACATAACTCTGTGTGCCAAAGATTTTCAACCCAAATCCGATGAAATTGCAAAAGCAGTGGTATTATCTTCACTGGCTTACATGGATGATCAACAGGCAATGGCAGACGTTGAAACTCAATACTCTGATATTGGTTTCCAATGGATACAAATGGCCCAGAATTTTATAGTGGGTTTTGACTATAACATGACGTTGTATGTATCATTCAGAAGGTGTTTATCCTTTCAAGATATGTTTGCCCTGAAAGTGGCAGATCGAAATGAATTCATTGAAAGCTACGGGGAAGCAGCGAAGAATGTGGAGGGACTGTTTCACTATGAGCTTTTCCAGACAATAACATCTGAACTGCCAAAAATGTCTCATTTTCAGCATTACAAATCAAACAGGATAATATTTTCAGGTCATGGTTTGGCTGGGGCATTAGCCCATTTGTTTCTCATCTGCTACATGTTAGAAACTCAGGAAGAGAACAGAAAACACATTTCTATTGGGTTTGGCTCCCCTTATTTCTGTGACAGTGCTGCCCAGAGGTTTTGTCACAAAACAATGGAACTGGGTAGGCGAATGTTCACATTTGTGAATGGTACTGATCCTGTGCCTTCGATGCTTAGCGGTATAAGCATGACTTGTATTCCGGAGTCCATAGGAAGAACTAGGTTGCAGAGTGCGCTTTCGTTGGAAAGGTTGAGATTTGTGACCTTTATAGGTTCAGAAAATGCTGGTAAGACTACACTTATCAATTCAATTTTAGGTGAAGATGTTGGAGGTGTAGGATTCACTATCCACACAACGGCAGCCACTCCTTACAGGTTCCGAGATGATATATTTGTGGTTGATTTTCCTGGCACCGATGGGGGTGGAAACAGGGCACATCTATCCAAAATATGGGAAGAATATGAGAATGTGGCAGACTTGTGCGTGGTTGTGCTTCATTTTGGGGGAGATACTTCTCGAGCAGCGCAGGTATTTCCTATGATTGCTCGTTCCCGAATGTGAAACTATGTAGTTCTCGTTATTAACAGGGTGGATTCTGTCCTGAATGGCTCAAGGAATTCTCCCGTATGGGCTGAGTACAGCGCGGGGAATGTAGAACAACTTAAAATATCAATAGCAGAAATTGCTGGGTTACCCACAGATCGAGTGTTCTTCTCCGTCTTGAGAGTAAGCGAAGCGCTGGAAGAAACCACACGGCAACTTCTGAAAGAGCGACACATCATGTTCAAAGATGAGACCACAAACAAGGTAAGAGGGCTGCTTTTGGGATTTAAGTAGTTCTCTGTTCTGTTAAATTGGAAAGTAGGATCATTTCATATACGCCTATCGACGTATATCAACCACATTAGTTTTTACTAATGTGGTTTTGCTAGTTATATTTCTCCAGAGTGGACCAAAGCAGTTGAGCACTGGCCTAAAACACCGTCCATATACAAGTACAACTCTATAAACACACATAAACACTTTGTGTGAGAAATTTTGAACCTTGATACTAAGCTTGCATCCATTTTGATACATTTCTGTTTGCACTACGAAGAGAAACATATGAAAAATACGGCGTAGAGGTAATGAGGGTTATGGAGAAGTTGCTGGGTCTTCTTTCCGAGGGTTTGGGGCTGGACCCAAAGTATATTCAAACCCTCAATCAAGAACCCCTGTTCCAACTCAGAATCAATTATTACCCTCCTTGTCCTCGGCCAGATATGGTGAATGGGCTTGCACCCCATTCAGATGCAGAATTGCTGACTGTTCTGTTCGATGATGGGGTAGAGGGTCTCCAGGTCCGGAAAGATGAGGGCTGGTTCACTGTGCCCTCTGTTGCTGGAGCTCTTATTGTC
>JAXQQM020066251.1:0-68938 GCA_034641835.2 Pinus albicaulis | reverse complement strand
TAATAATTTCTAAAGAGAAATGAACATATTATCACCATCTTGTCATCTATTACGGGTTATTTCAACGATGAGAATATTGATGCTTAGATCTCAGGTTTTCTTTCTATTTCCTCCCTAATCGACCTCCTACTTCTATATTCAATTTTCCCGGTCCTTTACGATACAATCCATGAACAGCGGTTAAGTACCACGGGGAGGGAGTGTTCAAGTATTCATATATTTTGTTCCATATGTTCCTATACTTTCAATATGAAAGATTTACAATTAACCTTCAAAAACTAGATGTTGAAGGTAATCCTCAGTCAATAGTCTTTTGGACTTCATTAATCTAGAAATATTCAACAGATTTCACATACACAGACTTCATTGACTCATTCATCTATCCAATTGTCAACATGCTGAATAACAACATTCAACCAAGAGTCAGTGATGAGATAAAAAAAGGTTTTGCAGTTATTAGAACACAGTAAGACAAGAGATTGGTGTCTTTATCAAAACCACACAAATATTAGAGTTTATGGTTGTCAGCTAACCCCATATAAGCCACCAAATTACCTCCCAATGAGGTTATTTGCACTTGAGTATATCAGGCAGATTCTTAACTATGATGAAGTTAACTTTCTATCAGCCAAGAAGAGAACACAATTCAAAATAAAAAACCATATTGGTCCCTTCATCTGTAATAACAGGACTACTGGTCAACACGCATAAAAGTGTCTTCAGGGGTTTAAGTTCAATGAAAGCTTCAAATGGAATTATGATCCTTTAAGAGTTATCAGCAAGCTAAGAATCAAATTTAAGTTAACCCCTTTTGTCCATGAGTCCAAGCCAGACATTGAGAAATACTCCAATTAGTCTGAATGGTTGGAGAACATTTTAAAAGAGGCAGAGAAGCAAGGTGATACTAGTTCCATCTTGCAAACTCCAGCCCCACTGGATAGGAACTCCAAGAGAGTCAGAGAAGAAGGATCATACTCAACTCAAACCACCACTGAAACAAAATTCAAATTGATCTACAGGAAGAAGCCCAAATTAAATCCTGTAAATGAAAAAGTTGAATCTATTGAGATCATGGAAACTGATACAGTGGTAAAAGATAATGCACCTCCAGCAGTTTTAGAGGAAAGTCACTAGCCTTCAACATCCAATACTCAAATTATTTAGAAACAACATAGTGTTGACGTGTCTTCATCAAGTTAGCCAGCAGATAAAGAACATGATATCATGCAGAAGTACAAAGAAATCAAACAAAAAAATGAGGCATTAAAAGTAGATACTTATGCCCAATACTGGAAACAAACACCAAGTGACCAAAGTAGGTTACTTTTAGCATTTGACTACAAGACCAGGAAGATTCAAATGACCTTCCTACAACCCACAGTGAAACATCCTAAGTCATCAGCATATTATAAGAAGACATCATATGAAGTTCAAGCCAAATATCTTCATCCTATAGACCAAATAGAATTTCATAAGCAAGCTGGTGAAATGTTGTATTCTACCATGACTAATAAAGGCATGAGTGTACAAAAGATTCAAAATACTCTAGAAAACATCATAGGACAGTTAAAGTTAGAAAAATATTCCTCACAAGCCAAAGACAACAAAATTAAATCATTGGAAGAACTGGTCATAGAGGTAGGATATGATCCTAAAAATATCAAAGTTGCAAAAGAACTCATAAAGAAAAAGAATGCAGACATTGCTGCATTAAAGAAACAACACAAATTGCATGCTACTAAACATCCACAGGGCAAAGAAGTATTACAAGATGAGAGCAAAAAAGATGAGATGATGAACCTCATTCTTAAGTTAACTACCCAATCGAAAGAAATGGAAAATGAGATGGATAAGTTAGTGCAAGAGAAAAAGGCCAGTATGGAAGAAATTCCTGTCACTGCTATTCCTACAGTCACTACAACAGTTCCTTCTACTTTAGCAGATTGATTGGCCACATTAGTTCTAGTAGCTACAACACTTCCCACTACATTAGCTACAGAGTCATCTATAGCAACATCACAACCTAATGATGAAGCAGGTAAACTAGTTAAAGAAATGCAAGAAATTTCCATCCAGACTAATGAAATAAATAGACTTAAAGAACAAATCAAAAGTCTAGAGGATGAGAGGATACTAGTACAAACCATGCACAAGAATGAAGTACATAATTCAAACAAATTGTATAAAACAATACAAAAGTAGGAGAAAGAGTTAACATTGAAAGAACCACTTTCCCAAGCCAAGCAACAGCGGTGGGCCAATGTCATTGAATCTGTCAATGATATTTGGCCATCCATTCAATTTATTTATGAACAGAAGGATGTTATCAAAGCAGCAAGTGAAGTCGTTCAGAAAGTAAAGGAAGAACTTGGTAAAAAGCCAGAAGAGGCCAATGAAATCATAAAATTTCTTAATTCCGCAAAAAAAATAGGAAATGGAAGAAATTGGCATTAGTGACAATACATAAACAATTCTTGAAGTCAGAAAGGTGATTTCTAAAAGGAACTTGATGGTACAACTGGAAGAAAAATTTCAAAACATGGAACTTTCCATAACCATATTCATTGTTAAATTTGATATTATGAGGCAAAAAGGCCTGCCAAATCCTCTGGTTATCAATGACAGTTTGATGAAACATGAATATTATGATAAGAAAATCAGAGAAATGGCAAAGGAACAAGCCAACAACTCCTCCATGAAGGGAATGCCTATAGGAAAAATGCTTTATCAGAGTTTTGAGAACCTCTTTTACCTACAACATGAGGTAAAAAATCTTTTCATTAACAAGCCCACTTTTGCGAAGTACACAGAAGCATATGAAATTCTCAGAAGAATGGTGAAAATCAAGTTACCAGATGCAGAAGCTTGGGAGAAACTATGTGATTTACTTTGAAGGATAAAAGTAAACAGGACAATCAAAGTGAAAATAGAACAGGCAATTTAATGTAAAACACAACAGTCAAAGTGAAAATAGGGACATGTTAAAGAGTATCAGATGAAAGACAGAGTTTAAAGTTAAAATAGAGATAAATCGCAACACAAACGTACCAATTTAAAGGACACTCAACATCATACAAGATGTACCACATTGAGCAACAACAAAAGAGAGACAGCAACAAAATATCAACAAGCAAACAAGAAATCCAAATAAACGAGGGATAGCTTGCATTAGTTAGAAATTTTTCTCTATCTTCTTGCATGAAGATATTTATTTTTCCTTGAAGAATTCCTAAAAACAATTTTGGATATTTCTAATAGTTTTTGTATAAATACTTCATAGTTTGAAGTATTGAGGGTGGATTGCTAAACATTTCTATAGTTGTATTGATCTAAGAACTATGGGGTTTATTGTAACATTTTCAAGTCAGTAAACTGGACTAAGGAATAAAGGCATTTCATTATAGGATTCATGTGTTGGGCCACTTCAGTGAAGTATCTTTTATTGTTAAATTGTTCTTCTCTTAAGTATTTCGCATACTTGCATTTTTTCCAATTTAAATGTGATAACTGGAATATTATTAACTTGTTTAAACACTCTATCTTGAACCGTTAGTCATTTTTATGTTTTCTTCGATATCCGTATTAGGAATTCTAATTTCTCCCTCTAGTTTCGACTTACTCGTTATTTCCCTCATTATTTAGATCCGATAATCCTTAATTTATCTCCCATCCTGCAATTAACCATTTCATCAAAGATGTAGAGCATTTGCTCTGCAGGAAAACACCTTATATTTTATCTAAGTTAGGGGTTTCTATTATTGTTTGAAGAAATATTAAATTTCATGTAAATATTAATATTATTTTGAGTGATTAATTATATTTTAATTAATCATTTGTGAGAATTTGTAAATGTGAGAGAAATTAGTTTCTAGGATTATTTAGAATTAATAATGGAATCTAAGTTAGAATTGTTGAAAGGTTTAGTAGATAAAGATCTATCTTTTAGGGATGTGGAGAGATTTAGGGGTTTGTTGAGGAATTGAAGGGATAAAGCATTAAATTAGATCATTTTAAAATTTGTATAAATTAGAAGGTCTCAAAGGCAAATGAGACACTTGAATAGTGAGAGTGGTTGAGAGCAGGTTTTGAACAGCCAAGGCTGCAAGCCTTCGGGCAGATTGTAAGGGCCAATGAATTGTAAATCAGGCCACAAAGAAATGTTTCTATAAGTAAATTCACTTTTATGAAAGTGTTGGTTTTGAGTTATGCACCTTAACTTAGTCAATTCGGGTATAATTCAATTTCTGTATTGAAATGGTGAATTTGCTGGTATTTAATTTGCTGGTTAATTAATGTATTAATTCCGGTGGAAAAAAATGGTTGGCGCATGGATCAATTGTAATATGGAAACATTGTATGTGTGAATTACAAACATTAGTTGATGAAATTTCAAAGCAACACTAAAATCGACCTGCAGATATTGGATATCTGGTACCACAGTTAACCCATATCATACTGTAAATTGGGTGAGTATTGTTGGATGGATTTTGTGAAAATCTGCTTGATTTAAATAAGTCCTGAGTTATTTATGAAAGAAGCTCTGAAATATGTCTTTGCACACATTGAAGGAATCGATATCACAATTGTTAATTGAATGAGCACTTGTTGACAAGACGCAGTAAGAGGCATTAAACCTCCTGGACGAGGATTAGATTTAATGTCAATTAGGTGGGATTGGCATATCGACTTTGGGAAGTCGACTTCATTGAAGAGCGCAATTGTTTAAAGAAAATTTGAATTGAACTTCGGTGCTGAGTAGCTGTGGTTAAGGTAAGAGCGAGGTAATAAATCAGAAATCCGGCTAGTGGTTGCGTTGCAAATTACCTGAAGCAGCGTAGTTTTGTTTGCTCAGATATGAAAACGTAGAACTCAAAATCCGATTGAAATCGATGTAATCTGACATCGAATTATATTAAGACCGTTGAGTTTATGTAAGGCCGGTGAAAGGTTGAGTCATTGTTGGATTAAGGATTCATTTCCAATGGCTTGACGGTTTCTCTGCTGTTTATTTACATCATATTAAAATATTCGTCATTGAATTCTGGTTAATGTGAATTGTATGCAGCGACAGAACTGTTGCAAGATCGACCCAAATAATCATGAACGTGTACAGGATATAAGAATGGGTAATTCTGAATTTAGTTGAAGCGATGTGTAGATATTCGATTTCAAATGAAAGATTTGCTTTGAATCTTCCTAGCCGGACATTGAGGTGAGTAGAAGAAGCGTGGTCAAAACCGAAGAAGGAGAGGCGCAATTGGATTGCGTTGACAGTTTAAACTGGTGTGGTCGAGGTTTGCTGTGTGGGTCAACGCACACATTGCAGAGGCATAACTAATGTAATGTCACTGGTAAGTCGTGGTTGAATATTATTCAGCGTTTGAACAAATCTGAACTTTATGTAATTGCTACAGTGAAGGAGTGAAGCGAAATGGAGGAAGTTTCGGTGGCATTGATTGTCCAATTAGACAAAGTCAACCGGTGAAGTATGAAGTCATTGATGCGTTGAGTTTGGCAGACATGCGAGAGCAGAATTAGCGTTAAAATTGATTCAAACATTTGTTTGTAAAAGTGCCGAGTTATGAAAACTGCAGTCCACAGATGTTGGAAAAGGCGCAGTGCTGGTGATCGATTGGGTAAATATAGTAAGAGCGCAGACAGGTTTGTTGTGTGAATCTGGTGAATTGGTATATCAAGGTTTGTTTACTCTAATTACTAAGCAATTGAGAATTGAAGTGGCAATGTAATAAACTATATTCTTTTGGAAGTCAATTAGTCAAATTTGACTTTGAATCAGAGGAGGTTGCCTAGTTAAACAACCTTATATATAAAGATTGAAGGTTTTGATGAAAGTGGGATTGAGTTATAAAGGATATTGGAATTGGGTGAAACGATATTATAACAAAGGGTGAGTTGAGTATAAATTTCAAGTAACTGATTGAAGTAAACCTTGAGATTATAAATGAAGGTGAAAGCTTCCGCATGTATTTGTTGTAAATTGCCCGAAAGGGAAGTTTTATTGGGCAGTTTTTGAAGTACATTCTTATATGCATGTGATAGGAAAGATTCTGGCACGTGTGCTAGCCCCCGCATCACATCATTTGCTCAAAATTTAAAGCCCCGAATTTCTACTTAGCTACCTTGCCCTATGAACACTTCCCTTTAGAACTTGATTTTTCTATGTTGCTTCATACATTGACTCCATTAGCCCAATGTAAAACAAACCTACATCTATCCATCTAAATCAGTGATTCCACCACCAAACCAAATCAAAATCAAAACTCAATCAATCTTACATAACTAGCCTAAAATCAACTAAAAACAACAAAGTTAAATCATATAGAGAGAGCCCTATATAAGAATTAGGAAGGCTAGATACTAAGCTTAAAAGTAGGTTTGTGGTTACCTCTAATATTCTTTAAAACAAAAAGATTAACAACCCTATGAATTGTTGGAGTGATAATAACGGGACAAATCTTGTTTTGTCTCTATCTTGAGCTAGATTCGACCATTCTGAGAGTGTGAATAGTCAATTTCAACAATCTAAAACATTCCTAACTCATTGGTGAGGGTTTCAGAGCAATCAAAGGACTTCTGGGTGATATTTTGATTCAGTTAAGTTCTAGGGGCCACTAGGGGCCAGCAACAGAATGAAGCGAAGGCAACTAGAGGCCTTTTTTAGGAATCCAATAGTTAATTTTGGATGTTTCAGATGTTCTGGAACTAATGGTATGGATTGAAGAGTGTGTAGAGGAATTTTAAAGGCCAAGATACTTCAGAGAAGTTCCAGGGGCCACTAGGGCCAACAAGTGCCAACAACAGTTCGGGGCCTAGCCAGGGTAGCTAGAGACCTTATGCAGCAAACCAATAGTCATTTCTGATTTTTTTGATACTGTAGAATCCAATGGAGGAGTTTGCAAAAGCTTTTGAGTACTTTTAGAGGTCTAGAACCCACAAAGAATTTTTCTTTGACCCTAAGGCCAAGGGGTGCCACCAGCTATTGGAGGCAAAACTAGAGCAGCCAGAGGCCAATTTCAGTGAACCAATTGTCTATTCTGAATATTTTTGGAATTATGAATCTATTTAAGGGATTTGCAGAGCCATTTGAAGACTTTTGAAGGTTGAAGAGCCATAGGGAATTTTTTGGCAACCTTAGGCCAACCGTGGAGGGAGGCCTATTTTGGGGATGCAGTGCTCATTTTGAGCAAATGATCAGTCCATTTTGGAGGTCTAATATGTGATAGAGATAGAAGATGAGGTTTCATGGATAGAAAAGGAATTCTGAAGGAGTTAGTGCCATAGAGAATCTCAGTGTAGCTCAAGAGCACCGACAAAAGGAATCAATTCTAAGGGAGCATAGATCTATTTGCAGAGTGATGAAAACCATGACAGGGATATAGATGGGCCCATTGGTTTAGTTCAGTAACCATTGGAGTTAAGTGTGGAACTTGTAAAATAAATTTAGCCATAATCCCAAAGAGCGAAGTCAAGATGACAAAAGCTCAAGGAGACGTATCCCACGATATTCGGGTGAACTCCTAGATTAAATTTGCTATTATGTGTTGATGCTTATTTTCTAAATTATATGGCTATTACACATGTTTAATTTCAGAAAAAAAAAATGGACTTAAAGCACGTAAATAATTAAAAAACATACACCTGTTTCAAGTAAAAATTTCCGCAAAAGTCAAGTACAAGCTAGATCTTTTATTTGTTTAACTGAGTGGGGGGATCTTGAAAAGCATAACAATTTATCCAACCCATTTTCAGATTAGGTTGGTATCAAAGCACTTGGTTGCTTGATTGATAGAGCAATAGCTTGTTTGTTTGACTTGAAAGGTGTTTAAACAGTGCAAAGGATTTGACTGTTTTGCAAACTGGTTGTTGCTTGAGTTTGCTAGAGGTGAAGGGAGAGCTATTGTTAGCTAAGTTCAGTAGAGGATAAGAAGGAAGAAGGCATCTTCCTTAACCAAAGGACATCAAGGAAACCCTTGAAGCACAAGAGGTTTTGTTTGCACAAGGCTGCTTGAAGAAGAGTTTAACTGTACAAACATTTTATTCAAAAGCTTTGTCAATAGTTTTTGAAAGCTTTGTGAATTTCGTTGAAGTTATTTTGTTCATTTTCATGATGAAAACTTCTTCAAGTGAGGTTTCAAAATCCTCCTCCTTCACAAGATTCTTCAATTAAGATATGAAGCAAGACTTCTACATCCTGAAGGACATGGTGCAAATTCTGTTGAAGATAGAAGAGCAAGCACAAGACTTCATGAGCAATTGGTTGCTATGAAGCAAGAGAAGGAAGAAATTCTTCAAAGAATGCATGAGATGGAGATGAAGCTCCATCAAGCCCAAGAGGCTTTTACCAATAACATGCGTGAAGCAGAGGTAATTCACTCAAATTTGTCTTCAATTTCCTCTTCAGATAGATGTGTTGGTTCATTGGAAAAGCACACTAGAGATATAGGGTCCAATTTAATGTTTAAAATGGGCTATGAAGGAAAGGTTTTAGGCAAGAATTCACAAGGCATGATTGATCCTATTTTGGTTTAGGAACGACCTAAGAAATTTGGTCTTGGTTATGTTCAATCTTATGGCAAAGACTCCAAAGCCATGAAGGAATGGGAGGCAACTTCAATTTTTTTTTTTGTTCCAAGTTATAAATCACAAACATGTCAAGTTTATTGCCATTTTTTGAAGCCTATGTTGCAGCAAGAAGATTGTATACATGTAGCTTATGTCGAGCATGCGAGTTCGAACAACTATCAAGACATAAAAAACTGATGTTATTCTGCAAAAAGAAGCCAGAACGTCTACTAGTTCATCTCATCATGAAGGCAAAAAATATGGACATGCAAAGAAACATTTGAGGTATAATTCATCCCATAGTCAAGTTGATTATGTTTCTGATAAGCATGTAAAATCTGCATGCTTGAATGGAAGAAACAATTTCTCTGCATATTGTGGTATGTTTAACCATGATGTTTCGAGATGCTGGAAGAGGATGAAGGCATACAAGAAGTAGTTGAGGTAAAGGCAACTTGTAAATAAGGTGCAAAAGAATTGCACATGTTGCCTGAAGAGGGGACATGTTGGTTCCCATTGTTGGACATTGCATCCAACTAAGAATCCTAAGCATTTGAAGCAAGAGGATAGAAAGACTGGAAAAATTGGAACCAAGTATTCCATCATTGATGTGAGAACAGATGTTACACATGAAGAAGATTTTCAGCAGCAAAAGTCTCCGTGGAAGTGGCTTGGTAAAAAGTGGTTTGACTTCTTGACACAGTAAGACATACACTCAATTGTACATTTGAAAATTTCGGTTTTGTATGTATGTTTTCCATTGTAATATCACGTTTGTTTGAGCCACCTTGGATTGATGATCAAGGAAATGATGTTCAGCTACCTTCTGTAGATTTCTCGCCAGAAATTTCTAAGTGAGTGCAAGGAAGACAGTTCTTGATAGGAGGATAAGCGCATCCAAGAAGGGAAGTGTTGACTACATTCGGGTTGTGGTTCAAAGGCCCTAAGCCATGCAAGGCAAGTGTATGGAGGTTGAAAAGAATAGGCTGTTGTACTCTCATTTAATGTACAAATCAACATATCAGTCTTTTGGGGTCCAAAAGATTCCTAATGGTGAGGTGTGATCAGAACTGGATCATGGAACTAAGTGATAGCTCAAATTTCAAAGTGTTCGGAAGTGTGCCGATCCTAAGCAACCAGATAGATCTCGTCTTCTTGATTCCGACACTGTGAACGGTTCGAAAAACCGACATCGAATGAAGAAGTTATCACAGTTTGAAAAGTCCAGTAAACGAAATTTTTTGGACTTTGACCAAGTTTGACTGGAATTTGGGAAAATTAAAAAAAATATTCTACGAAATATTCCTCAGAATATTCCCCAGAATATTTCGTTTGGACTAGTCGAATTTTGACAAGTGGCAGGTTTTGATTCATTGTTGGTTGTACGATGTTTTGGTTTGGGCCAATCATAGGATACCACATGGCAGGTCTGGAGGTCGCCACGTGGCCCATATACAATGATTTAAAATTTTTGGGCTGCACCGGAATTGAACGCGAGACCTCTCACCTGCAGTGCCCGAGTCTTACCGTTCAGCTACACAAGTGGTTCTTAACCATTGGTGGTGCAGTTTAAACCTAAATTTTGTGTTGGGCGCATATGGGGGCCTGGAGGGGCCAGCTCCTCCCTCATGTGACCAAACGCCAATTACTCGGCACTAAAATAAATGGCAGAATTTCTTTTAATGATGTTTAATTATTGCTAAAATGTGGTTAGTCCACAAATCATGGTCATTAGCGCCTAAAATGCGCTTAGCATTAAACTCTACTTATCCGCCTAGATAATCCGTGTTTAACTCTAATCTAATCCAGTTTATATTGGCGGAATTTATGGTGGGTGCACCAATTTAGGCATAATTTTTAAATATAAGTGGAGTTAAGTCCAGTCCCTTCATTTTTGGTGGAGGATTTTTGGGTGTCATTGGACAAATCTTGTTTTAGCTCTATCTTGAGCTAGATTCGACCATTCTGAGAGTGTGAATAGTCAATTTTGACTATATCAAACATTACCAGAATCATTGGTGAGGGTTGCAGAGCCATAAGAGGACTTCTTCATGAGATGTAGCTTCAGTGAAGTTCTAGGGGCCAGCAACAGAATGAGGCCTCACTAGGGCAGCTAGAGGCCTTTCTCGGGAATTCAATAGTCAATTTTGGATGGTTCAGATGTTCTAGAACTAATGGTGTGGTTTGCAGAGTCTGTAGAGGAATTTTGAAGGCTGAGATACTTCATAGAAGTTCTAGGGGCCACTAGGGCCAACAAGTGGCAGTAGCAGTTCAGAGCCTAACCAGGGCAGCTAGAGACCTTATACAGAAAACCAATAGTCATTTTTGAATGTCTTGATACTTCCGAATCCAATGGAGGAGTTTTTAGAAGCTTTTGAGGACTTCTAGAGGCCAAGAACCCACAGAGAAATTTTCTTTGACTTGAGAGCCAAGGGGTGCCACTAGGTGTTGGAGGCCAAACCGGAGCAGCCGGAGGCCAATTTCAGTGAACCAATAGTCTATTATGAAAATTTTTGGAATTATGAATCCATAAAAGGGATTTTAAGATACATTTTAAGACTTCTAAATGTCGAAGAGCCACAGGGAATTTTTGGGCAGCCCTAGGCCAATCGTGGAGGGAGGCCTAGTTTGGGGATGCAGTGCTCATTTTGAAGGTCTGATATGTGCCGGAGACAGTATGTGAGGTTTCAAGGAAAAAAAAAATTCTGAAGGAGTTAGTGCCATAGAGAAGCTTAGTGTAGCTCAAGAGCACCGACAAAAGGAATCAAGTCTAAGGGAGCCTAGATCTGTTTTCAGAGTGATGACAACCATGAGAGGGGTATAGATGGTATTCTAAGCCCAATGGTTTAGTTCAGTAACCATTGGAGTTAAGTGTGGAAATTGTAAAAGAAATTTAGCCATAATCCCAAAGAGCCAAGTCAAGATGACAAAAGCTCAAGGAGACGTAGCCCATGATATTCAGGTGAACTCCTACATTAAATTTGATGTTATGTGTTGATTTTTATTTGTTGCATTATATGGCTGTTACACATGTTTAATTTCAGAAAAAACAAATGGACTTAAAGCACTTAAACAATTAAAAAACATACACATGTTTCAAGTAAACATTTCCACAAAAGTTAAGTACAAGCTAGATCTTTTATTTGTTTAACTGAGTGGGAGGTTCTTGAAAAGCATAACAAGTTATCCAACACATTTTCAAATCATTTATAATTTTAGGTTTCGACTATCGTAGGTTATTTAAGTACAAAATAGGCATTCATTTGTTGCAATCTCAAAACATGGACAATGTACCCAAGAAAACTGAAATCAATCCAAGAGACAATCACATATCATTTCAGGTATATTATTCACCTATATTATCCTTATGATTCAGAGATTCATAGCTGCATATGTAATTGGTAATTACCAGCTGATTTTCCTATTTATTTTCTGTATATGACTATACTGAATTTCACATGTGTTTGGAATTGCAGTGCAATGATGTGCAGGGTGTGGAGAGAAAGTTGCAAGAAATTAACATCAAATATGTGAAATGAATTGTGGAGGAAACAAGGATTTATGTGGATTAGCTCTTCATATATGATCCTGATTGCTATATGATTGAGATATGCAACTATGAGAATCTTCTAGTGGAGCTGATCGTGGGGTCTACATCGGCCTACAGTCTAAGTTTTCCTTCTACTTAGCGGGCTCCACTCATAGACATTCGAAAGAAAGAGATATGTAAGAAAATTCAGTCAACAATGACAGAGCAAATGATTATTGTGAGTGAAGGACAGAGAGAAAAAAATTTGCTATGTAAATTATCAACCTTAAAGCCAATTGTTCTTTTAATTTTCTTTTTAAAATTTCTATTCAAAATTGGTTCCAGATAATTTTATAATAAATATTAATAATAATTCCGTTGTTGTTTCCTATCTTCATGTAATAGTATTATGTTAGCGTGGCATGTATTGTTGTTTTCTTTTTTTGTCATGGTCGATATTTGTATCAAAGTATTATTTCATGACATTCAAAGCAAACTACAAATAGGAACAATTGAACATAACTTGATTTTCAATTTCATAAATATCTTGGAAAGTTAAAAAAAATTGACCTCACTCCTATTTTATTTTAAAATTTTTGACTTTCCATGTTATTTTTAAAATTCAAAGTCGAGTTAGTTTAGTTATTCTTGTCTTCTGTTTTTGGAAATATTTAAAAATAAAAAAGGAGTGAGGTCAATTTTTTTTACTTTCCAATATATTTATGAAATTGAAAATTAAGTTATGTTCAATCGTTCCTATCTACAGTTTTCTTGGAATGTCAAGAAATAATCCTTTGATAAAATATCAACAAGGAGAACAACGATAAAAAACAACAGTACAATCCATGTTAACGGAATATTTTTACAGGAATATAGGAAAACAAAGTAGATATACATCACCTGCAATATTTTCATTGGGTCAAAGCCTCAAATCACAAGAGAACAAACAACGCTAGGAGATGATTATTAGTATTTATTCTAAACTTATTTCCAACCAATTCTAAATAGAAATTTGAAAAAGAAAATGAAAAGAACGGTTGACATTAAGGTTGATATTTTACACAACAAACTCTTTTTATCTCTGGCTTGAACTCACAATAACGATTTTCTATATCACTGTTCACTGAATTTTCTTACATATCCCTTTCTTTTGAACGCCTATGAGTGGAGTTCATAAATTAGAAGGAAATCTTAGACTGCAGGCCGATGCAAACCTCGCGATCTGCTCCACTGCAATATTCTCACAGTTGCACATCTCAATCATATAGAAATCAGGGTAATGGATGAAGAGCTAATCCACATATATCCCTCTTTCCTCCACATTTCATTTCACATATTTGATGTTAATTTCTTGCAACTTTCTCTCCACACCCTGCACATCATTGCACTATATTTCTTCCAAACAGGAAACTCAATATAGTCATCTACAGAAAATCATTAGGAAAAATCGGTTGGTATCACCAATCATACAATCAGCGACATGAATCTATATTTCATCAGGAGGATAATATATAGGTAAAATAATATACCTGAAATGAGATGTGATTGTCTTCTGATTGGATTTAAGTTTTCTTGGGTAGATTATCGAGGTTTTGAGATTGCAGCAAATGAATGCCTATTAAGTAAGTTGATAACCTTGCTATAGTTGAAACCCAAAATTATAAACTACAAACATCTTGTTCCACATATAGGCGCTCAATATGGTGTTCACACTATAAGATTCAAAAGCATTTTGTTGTGAAATTATTTTATTGCGACTACTATACATGTTTCAAAATTTCAATGGAAAAATGAAATCAATCTACTTAACAGACTCCATCAAAGCCAAGCGAGCCAGATCTTTTAATAGGAATGAACGTGAAGATGTATTTGTAAAATATAGTGGACTCTTTTATGGATCTATAGACGAGAGAAATATGATTCAGAAACTTGAGAGAGATGGGTCCTGATCTTTATCTTCCATTATTAGTATACTTCACCATTCCCGTTGAATGTTAAATTTACAGTGTCTTCATATTCGTGCTTTCTTCCTTCTCAGAATGAGAGAATAATCGATCCGAAATGCCAAAACTACTGGACCAACGAGAAAACATAGACAAGGAATTGCTCTCAATGAGAATAATATCTGAATAATTTTGAGCGGGCTTTCAAATACAAAATTCAAATTCAAATAGCATAACATTAATGCTTACACAATATTGTTAAGTAATCCGCCTCATATATTGCATAATTTCATATACACTATTTTTCTACAATCCACTTCATATAATGTATCATTTTGTATGGTAAGATCCCATGGTAATCCATATAGCATGGTGTGAGGAATGATGCAGACATTATGCCCATGGTGTTGTGTTTTCATGGGCTATTAACATTAAAAAAAATAAAAAAAAATGACAGCGAGATCCATGATCACATCACGCACTTCCGATTGGATACAATAAATGATAAGCTATTGGTTATTAAATTCCCTTTAGAGTCTTTATTAGATGTGCATTCCATGGCCCCATCCCATCCCATCCCATGGACATATATAACTTGAGATATCGTATATCCATCCATTCGCTCACATCCCATCCCGAACCCCGAACCCTCCCAGCCTCCAGAGTCTCCCTCCCCTCCGGTGTATGCATCGTATTTATACATTCCTGACTATGAAAGGATTGTGAATATTGCAGGATGAGGTACGATACTATACCCATTTAATGAGTGTTCATTTGAATTTTGAAAACCTACCCTCTCAAATTTGAATTTAAAATTTGGGGATGGGTAAATCAGTTTTATTCCATTTTATTCAGACATGGACGACACAATTTCTGAACTTGGTGTTTTTGCTGTTAAGATAAAGCAATGGTAAGCCTATTATAAATCATGCAATTTCTGTGTTCTATTTTGCAGTCTCAATGAGAATTATTAAACTCTATTAACATTGTTAAATGGTGTGGTATGCTATGCAGTCCCACATTTCGGTCACCTATTAGAAGAACACTGCGGTATTCAAACATTGTTAAGACGAAGTTGCAACAAATAGAAGAAGTCAAGAAGTGAGTGATTGTATTCGAAAAAATGAAGAGAGGAAATGATATGTTAAAGAAAAGGCGGTATGGTGAAGCAATGGTGGAATTCAATGCAACTCTCTGGAGCAGTCCAGGGCTTTTGTAAGCCCATCTGGGCCAAGCTTGTGCACTCTGTGGATTGCAAGACCATGATCAAGCAATACAACATCTCTATTTTATTAGAGAGCATAGCTACTACAAGGTGCTCATGCTTGAAAAGCTTCCAACAATATTGAGACTAACATATAGTTTCAACAACAATATATAGTTGGCCATTGATGCACTACTTTACTGGGCACTATTTTTTTCCGCTGGAAATGACTTTGCATCTGGGTTGGTGAATTGCGACATCATTATGTAGAAAAACCTAGATCATGCAAAAACCATGGAAATTAGAGTGGGTTTGGAAAATCGAGTGAAAGTAGAGGTTATTGAAGTTGTTACTAAAGAGGTGGGAGGAAGAGGGCATTGGTATCAATGTCTGAATGGGCATTTCTACGTGTTGGGAATGCGGAGGTCCAACTCATACATCTCAATGCCCAGATTGCAGGGTCACAGTGGGAGGAGTGTCTCACCATCCAACAAAAGGAAATCGCCATGCAGACATTGATGGCAGTTCTCATCCTGCTTGGAGCAACAACACAGGTGTCAGAGCTTTGAGTGACAAATGATGTTGAAATTATAAGTATGTTTTGGAGTTTTACACTTTCAACAAGAGGAAAAGGTGTATAACGTCATTGCAGTAACCATTAAAGTGGAATTATTCTCTAGTTTGAAGAGTCATCTATCATTTTTTGAAATTTTTTCGATACAACAATACTATGTTATCAATATATGAAAAAGTATTACACTATCAAATACTTGAAAAACATCCAATCTATTACTGATATCTGATATGAATTGGTTTTATGATTTATCGTTTGTCAATTGATACTATAATCGAATGTGTGTTTGTATTAGTATTGTTAAATTTAGTTTATAGTTGAAAATTAATAACATGTATACTTTCATTGAAATGTAAATTTTACTATTTTTAAAGGTCAAAATTATCATTTACATATGGTGAGCAATTGCTCAAATTCTACTCGTGTGATGGACCATTTCTAAAATCTTTTTCATGCGTTTGTGTACGTAACTCTGAGAATGTGCTTCCGTTTCATGAGTTTGTGTACATAACTCCTAGAGTATGTATTCTGCGTTTCTTGGTGTGGTCGTGTATGCCCTCAATAAACAATATTAAATATTGAATGAATAACTTAAAAAAAAAACTATCACTTCAATGTACCATTCATACAAATGTTATGATGGTCTGAAACGTAATAAGAAAGTAGATATTATGACAGATGAGAGTAACTTTAGCAGCATGAAATTTTTAACTAAGTTAGATTTGACATATGAGAGAAACTCTGGCAACATGAAATTCTTAACTAAGTTATGGAAGTTGGTGATATGTTTAACATTATTTTCAGATTTTCTTTAGAGTCCAGTTTAGGGTGGATGGGTGAATCATAATTTATTTCAAACTACAAATATTTTACAAATACTTTATTTTAATTTAATTTTATAAATTATTTAATTAAATCTAAAAGAAAAAAGTTTATAATTACTTTTGAGGTATATCTAAACCATGCATCCTCACGACCACTAAAAATATAAATATTCCCATAGAGATTAAATCGAGGTTTTAATAAATTAAAAATGAGAATACTTTTATATATACATGTGAAATTTATATAACATAAATAATATTATAAAGAACCAATATAGATGCATTTTAACCAAGGATCCAAGAAAAGAGATAAACCAAAGTGATTAATGATGATAGAGGAAATATAGTGCATGATTCTTTTAAGTTTTTTATTATTGTATTTTCTTTGACATGAATGATCCAAAATATAGGTTTAATATTTTACGACCAATTATGTTTTTTTTTTTTGTAATTTAGATAATTTCTTAAATACAATAAAATGGGATCGCATTTAAGAGAGAGAGTGATATGGCGAGGGAATAAAGTGGGGGAGAGAGACATAGAGGTGTGAGAAACATGGAGAGAGAGGAGGGGGGAGAGAGGAGGAGAGAGGGAGGGAGAGAGAGATGGATTTGGAGGGGGAAAGAGAGGGAGGGAAGAGAGGGAGGGAAGAACAAAGACATTGATATATAGAGGTGGAGAGAGAGATGGAGTGCTAAGGGAGAGATGAAGATGGAATGAGGGAAGGGAGAAAAAAAGGAGAGGATAGAGATGAGGGAAGAGAGAGATAGGGAGACATAGATATGGAGAGCGGAGAGGGAGGGAGGGCGAGAATGGGGAGAGAGGGAGATAGTGATATAATTGGAGGGTGGGTAGAGAGAGAGTGTTTGTGATGGGGGGGAGAGACAAAGGGAGGTGGGAGAGAAAGGGAGAGAGAGGAATGAAGAGAGAGGGGACTTGCGAGAGATGAGAGGGGGGGGGGAGAGATGGAGTTGGAAGGCGGAAAGAGATGGAGGGAAGAAAAAATACATTGAGAGATAGAGGTGGAGAGAGAGAGGGAGTCAAAAGGGAGAGATGAAGATGGAATGAGGGAGAGAGGAGATGAGGGAAGGGAGAAAAAATGAGAGGATAGACATAGGGAAATAAGGGGAAGAGAGAAACTGGGAGACATAGATATGGAAGGGGGAGAGATGGGGAGAGTGAGAAGGAGAGAGAGAGGAAGATAGTGGAAAATTTGGATGGTGGAGAGGGAGAGTTTGTGTGATGGGGAGAGAGACAAAGGGAGGTGGGAGAGAAAGGGAGAGAGAGGAAGGAGGAGAGATATGGAGTTAGAAGAGGAAGAAAGACATAAAGAGATAAAGGTGGAGAGGGAGAGGGAGTGGCAAGGGAGAGATGGAGATATGATGTGAGTGAGTGAGAGAGAGAAAGATAGAGAGATGGAGACAAGGGGAATAGAGAGAGGAGGGTAAGAGAGAGAGGGAGATGAAGAGGGAGGGAGAGACAAATAGATAGATGAGGAGAGAGAGTGTCTATGTTTTTGGGGTGATAAGAAGAGACAAGGGGAGATAGAGATATAAATGGAGAGAGAGAGTATATGTAGGCTGATATAAAGAGATAAAGAAGGGGAGACAAAGGGAGATAGAGATGTAGATGGAGGGGGCAAGAGGAAAGGAGAGAGAGACAAAGAAAGGGGGGGAGGAAGAGAGATAGATATGGAGAGAAAGAGAGAGAGAGAGATAGAGAGAGAATGGCACGTATTTAGTGGGTTGAGATAGAGAGACAAATAAGGAGAGATGGAGGAGGTATATATATACATGGAAGGGGGAGAGGGAAGAAGATGTTGAGATTCAACAGATGATACAGGCTTAGTGAAAAGAGTCGCCTTCACTAAGTGGGCCCCACAGACATTTCCAGCGCAAGTCTATTTTTAGACTATGTCTATTTTTAGATATGATGATCATATTTCAGAAGTTGCAGGATGCTATTTGTGGATGGTTGATCAATTTGGAAAAATAGATGAAATTCTATTTTAGAATATTGGGTGAAGTCTATTTATAGATCATCAATCTAAAAATAGATGCATGTCGATTATTATTAGCTCTTAATAATAATCAGACTCTAAACAACAACTTATTCTCTTGGAGCACTTCAGTTCAGTGCACAGATGTGGCACATCAGCTGACAGAAGGAATTACGCAATTCCTAAGGGTTTACTGGAGCTAATGCATGGAGGACTCGGTTAGAACTCAAGTGGCAGAGTTATGACACAGTTGGAAGAAGTAGTTATGGAGTTGTATTCAGTTTAACTCAGTTAGACTCAGTTGAGCTAGTTGTATCTAGTCTAACTGATTGATACACTAGTGAGAGTGGAGTGAATTAATTAGTTAATTAATTCACAAATAATAACTCATTAATCAAATGAACAATACAGCAGTTAACTACAGTGCATGGAAGTTTCAGTGGAGACCCAGTGGAGAGATAGGTGAAAGGGAAAGATGGACTATCTGTTGTGACTATAGTGATGCATTGATTGCATCACACACACATTGGAGTTTCTAATGAGGATTTCACAGTCAAGGCAAGAGTAATTCGAATTCATTTAGAGCTATTCTTCAGTAGGGATTGCGCAGTGGAGGCAGGCTAGCAGGAGGCAAAGATCGGTGCATGGATTTGCAAGATTGTTCCTGATTAGTGTATGATGATTGTACTGTATTGAGAGTTTGATAAGCTTTGTATGAGGATTTTCATATGATTCCATGATACATAATATATATTTGGGGTTTTCAGCTTCAGGCTTTCCCGGTTAAAGTTTGTGATGTGCGATTATTTTTATTTATGCTTTACATGTGTGCTGCTAAATTAATTTTTCCACAAAAGATTAACAAGTGGAATAGATTCAGTATCTTGCATAAAGTTAAATAGTGTGAGATCGAGTGGATCTAGGACATATGCATGCTTAGTGCATATAATTTCTCTGAAGAAATATAGAGAAATGGATGGAGAGGTGGAGAGAGAAAGAGACGGAGGAGAGAGGGAGGGGGGAGAGAAGGATATAGGGAGAGAGATAGACACAGGATAGAAGGTGGAGAGAGAGGGCAGAAGAAAGAGACACATAAACAAATACAGACATAGAAATTAGATCTAGAAAGTCATGAATATTTATGTTTTTCACTAAAATAAATATATTGATTTAAATGTAGTTTTTTATTTCTAATCTTATTTTTCGCCTCTAAGCGCAAATCCTTATTAATTCATATTTATTGATTGTTCAAATTTATATGATGTTGTGCAAATTTGAGGTTCTCATGATTATCATCCTTTAATTTATTTATCCTGTGGGAGGGCGTATGGATTCACTTAAAGAGATATTGATCAAAATGAACATTATTGTGTGAGTATGTTCTAACGTAATTATTTTAAATACCTTAAGAAAACAATTATTTTAAATACCTTGAAAAAAACTCAAATCAAATAAAAATATTAATAAATATTAATATACATTAAATGTGTTATGAGGAGAGAATTTAGTTCGATGATTAAATGAAAAAATAGTGAGAGATTAATAAATTTGGCTAGTAGTTTAAAGAGGTTCATTTTTTTTAAAAACCATAGATGATGTTGAATCTATTTTTGCAATAAAAAAAGATTTAATTATTTCCACATTTTAAATTATTGAAGATTTTATTGTAGTAGTTTAAAGAGGTTCATTTTTTTTTGAAAACCATTGATGACGTTGAATCTATTTTTGAAAAAAAAAAGATTTAATTACTTCCACATTTTAATTTATTGAAGAATTTATTGCCATATTCAATCACCGCTTAACTACCCACTTATTATAATTTAATATGGTTGATTAAAACCATTTATCTACTAACCAACAATTACTCTAATCATATATCAACCAACTCAATCACCACTTAACTACCCACTTATTATAATTTACTATGGTTGATTATAGTTAATCATGGTAGATTATAATCCAATATGAATTATTATTATAATTTACTATGATTGATTATAGTTAATCATGGTAGATTATTATAGTTTACTATGGTTGATCTTAGTTAGTCATGGTAGATTATAATCCAATATCGTTATTTATAATTATAATGCTACCAACCAACTCATACATAACCCACTAAGCCATAAAATTTTAAAATATTTCTCAATACATGTGGTTATTAGCATTGCTCATTACATGTGTTTATTTGGTGAAGTTTAAGTTATGGAAGAAATAGTCTTTTTCATCAGAATATACAATTTCAAGAAAAAATGTGAGTTTCAGTTACACTGATTTTAATAAAGGTTGTCATTGATGTCAATATGGCATTGACTGAGATGTCAATCTTCTTGAGATGCCTGGTTTCAGATGATGATGCCATGACTCTTGGTTGACTAGGAGACCATTAATGATGATGTCAAAGTCTATGAAGAAGTCTTGTCCTAATTGCCTATTGATCATAAAGCCCTAGAAATCATGATGATGTGCTTATTGTTGATGAAGAAGCCTAGAACCCGGATGATGTCCTTACCCTTGATGTGGAGGACTATACTTAATGAAGTCATACACGTGATGATGTCATACTCTTGATTGACCACACTTGATAATGGTCTTGATGACATGATTGAAAGACTACTTTGAAGTTTTCCCAATAACAAATTAATAAAGGCTGCACTATGACTTATCCCTGCACGAGTATATGATGACATAAGATGATACATTCATTGTTGGATACTATTATGACGTGGATGTCATACATGATCCTATGATGATGAAGAAGCCAAACAATAGAGGAGCCAATGATTGGAGAAGCCATTCTGTCCCATATTTTATGCACAAAAATTTAAGGACAATCACATTAAAAAAAAATATTTTTCACCATCTTAGAGGTAACATTTCTTTGTGAGAACTTCAACATCCTTTAGAGCATAATTTTAGCTTTCCAACAAGCCCTTACTTGCCTCGAAACTCCCAGCGGTTTGAGAGAAAATGAATTTACAAGTTTGGAAAAATATAATTCTATGCAAGCCGACATGAGACAACTCATGCAAGTCGGCCTCTTGGCCAAGGGACGTGACTCTTCGTCAAAAAGAAAAATATGTACAAATATGACGTTAAAACACTTCATTTTGGCATCAATTTTCGGTGAAGATTTCAGAGTACAGGATAGGAGGCCAAGGACTTCAAGGTTTATTGTTTGGGTCAGTTTTTTGATGAAGATTGGACAAGTTATCAGAGATTAGAAAAAGGCTGAGAGGATAGAATTTTATTGGTTGGGTTAATTTCTGTTGGCTTATCTCTACAGCTCAGTCCACATTGCAGATATGACCTCAGATCTATAAACTCAGACTGTTGAAATGTGTTAAGCTTCACAAAGCCTCGGTGCAGTGGTATTAAGCTTTGGAACTCTAATGTTACACCTTGAAATTGTGATAATACTTCTGTTGTATTCCTGTGAAAAATTCATGAAAATTTGGTGATACTTCTAAGAAAAGTTATTGTTGAGAGCTATTATTCTTGGGATCTTTGCTACCTGGAACAAATCTCCACAGCCCCCCACTACAAGAGCAAACACAACCCTTCAAAAGCATGTACCTTAACCCTTTTGCAGATATAATGTTGTAACATACCTCGGCCTAGAGGTAACTGAACTCAACATAGGGAAAGTCACCTCAAAACACAAGAAAACAGAGTTCGAACAACAGCATCATATAATAGATTTTGAGCACGAGATTGGTAGCAGACCTTGTAAGAGAACTTGAGACTTGTAGCAGCTTATTAGTATCATCTTTGGACAGTTATGTAGCCATGTCTTTTGGAGTAATCATTCACGAATTTTTTTAAGACATCCTTGCAGTTTTAATGGAACAACATATCTGAAGGATTGGTTGCAGACTTTTTTTGGATTGAATTCTTGAAGACCTTGCAGCAGTCTTGAAGTCATTTTATGGAGCTGTTCTGAAGGCATGTAGTGAAGACATCTGGAAGACTTATTTGGACTATAAGTTGAGCAGACTTAGAGAACTGTGGAGCTAACCTTCTGAGCATTCTATAAGCATTTTGGAACTGAATTTTGGTTATATTTGTCATGGGTGTTTTGGAACCTTTTTGGACAAACTTCTGGCCTTTTTTTGTAGCACATAATTCCATCCAAATTGAACATTTCACCATCAGTGTAGATCCTCTTTGAAGAATTATATTGAAGACACCTTTGAAGGACATTATTTGCAGACATCTTGTTGAGAAGCTTTAGCTAACCTTGGAGAGTCATCTAGAAGCCTATTGGAGACCATGATGATGTGACTTGAAGAATATTAATGAAGTGACGTGGAGACTAAGTGATGGCATTGCTGAAGATTGACAGGGCTCGTTGAAGAAGACTTTGGGAGCCGTGAACAATAACCAAACATATGTTGATGAAGTAAAGTTGAGGTTGGATCCTCATAGAGACAAGGTTGGTGCCTTGGAAGATAGGGTTGGAGCCTAGAGCATTGGAGTCCTCAAGAAACCGGTCGGAGCCTATATCAAGATAGGGTTGGGCCCCTGGGAGTTGGTGCCTCAAATTGACAAGGTTGGAGCCTTGGAAAGACCAAGTCGGTGCTTGGCACAATACAGTTTGGAGCCTGGAATATTGGAGTCTTCATCTAGGGTTGGAGCCCTATATAATTATTGTACTTTACTTATTGTAAAGAAGAAATCAATAAAAGTATCTATTCCATCATTGTTTATTTTTTGTTCTACATATAAGTGATCTAACTAGTAAAACTAACAATTGAAAAGAAATACTGATTCACCCCCTCTCAGTATTTCCAACAATTGGTTTTAGAGCTAGTACCTTCACTCAAAGCCTAACAGCTTGAAGGTTGATCATTAGGACACAAATGTCAAAGCCAAGGAAGAAAGTCTCCAATCCTCCTAAAGATGTGTCTTCCTCAACCATCAAAATTGAAGTCAATCAATTTGCGAAGGCTCCATTGTTCAATGGAAATTTTGATATATGGGAGGCAAGAATGAGGAATTTCTTGAAGACTCAAGGAATTGAAGTTTGGAAATCAGTGATTACTAATGACATGATGGACGAAGAATCCAAGGAGTACAATACAAGAGCAATGAAGGAAATTTTGAATGGGTTACCAAATTCTGTGAAGGCCAATTTTGAAAAATGTTCGTCAGCAAAAGTCATATGGGACAAACTTCATGATCTTCACTCAAAAGGAGCATTGACAATGATCTCTAGTCAAGAAGATGATGGAAAACAAGAAAGAAGCCCATAATCCATCAAGGAAGCAAAAGATAAGAGAGATGACAACAAGACTAAAGAAGACCTAGAAGACGATGAGAACAAAGAAGACTTTGAAGAAGATCTCCTAAATAAACTTATGGCTTCCATGGAAGAGATTAACATTTTGAAAAAAGAAAATGAGGAACTTAAGAAGAAAGCGCAAGTTGGTGACCAAGACAAGACAAGGAAGGAAGTTGACCTTTTCAAGCTTCAAGTACAAGAAAGAAATGAGGAGCTCATCAAACTTAAGGAGGAATTTCAACAAAACAAAAGAAAGAATCACGAAGAAGTCATATCTATGACAAATCAATTAGATAAGGCAAAGAAAAGGGAAGAAACTTTGTCAAGCCATCTTGAACAAAGACTTAAGAGCTTGAACAATCTTGAAGTAGAGATTGGTCAATACAAGGAAGAGGTCTCCTCTCTTAGATCTCAACTAGAAGAAGCAAGGAAACAAGCGCAAGGAGCTGAGAAGGTGATGGAAACTTTGGCATTCATAGAAGGACAAGTTAATGAAGCAGAAAAGGAGAGAAACACCATGATATGCCAACTAGACGAAAAGGATGAAGAAATCTTGAAACTAAAATCAGACATCAATATTCTCAAGGCCGAAACATGTGAAGCTACAAGAATAAAAGAAGAAATGGAGAGAAGTCTAGCAAAGGAGAATGAAGAAGTCTTCATAATGAAATCAAATATCATCTCCCTTAAAAATGAAGCACACGAAGCAACAAGGATGATGGAAGAAATGAAGAAGCAACTAGTCATGAAAGATGAAGATTGTGAAAAATTGAAAGGAGAAATTGTCTCTCTTAAAAAGGAAGTTGACTTGCTAAATAAGAACTTGAAGAGTTCTCAAACCCTAGATGACATCCTAAGTCATCAAAGATCCCCCCTTGATAAATTAGGTCTTGGCTATGCAGGTGAACCCTCAAGCAAGAATGATAATGCTTCAAACAACAAGGATGTGAGGAAGCCAGGAAGAAATGATACTCCCAGTTCCAGCAAAGGCAAGAGTCAAGATGACATTAGAAGAAACCCTACTCCAAGGAGATTTACAAATGATGTCAAGAATACAAAAGGAAATGAATATCATCAAAGAATTCCAAGGCAAAAAGACTTCAGAAGTACTTCAAGGAACTCTTCATCTCCCAGGTACCAAAGTATATTTTTTGGTTATTGCTATTCTTGTACAAACTTTGGGCATATGGCAAAGGATTGTAGGGCATATCACCAAGACAAATATAATGGTCCTTGTCAATCTCCTAGAAGCAACTTTACAAGAAGAAATCATACAAAAGGAAATGAATATCATCAAAGAATTCCAAGGCAAAAAGACTTCAGAAGTACTTCAAGGAACTCTTCATCTCCCAGGTACCAAAGTATATTTTTTGGTTATTGCTTTTCTTGTACAAACTTTGGGCATATGGCAAAGGATTGTAGGGCATATCACCAAGACAAATATAATGGTCCCTGTCAATCTCCTAGAAGCAACTTTGCAAGAAGAAACTATACATCCTCATTTATGAGCAGAATGGAATGCTTCAATTGCCATAAAATTGGGCATATGGCTCGTGATTGTAACTTGACTTGGGTCCCTAAAACTATGGCAATCAAGCTAGAGAAGAAACTTACACAAGTGTGGAAAAGGAAGCAAGTTGGATCTGAAAGTCTCTTGAACACTCCAACCAACAACACATGTTGTTGATTTGATGAAGACATCATTGGCAGATATGATATTACAAGGTTTAATGATGAATTTCTGCCAAGAAGAAGACTATGCATACTGTTAGGGGGAGCTTGTGATTCTTGACCATTCTTGCAGAGGCTATCCGTGAATGGGCCCTATGAAAACCTTGATGAGTCACACTTGAATGGTCATCCTTTGATAGATCATCTCTTGGGAACAACTTCATTGAAGAACATGATCCCTTATTCATCCGATGAACAGGTTTTCTTCCGCATGTTCACAAGGCAAAAAGTTTTTCTTGAGCTAGAATAGTTTATGCAGGCAAGAGAAGTTGGTTCACCACATGAAGAAATACAAACATATCATGGACCACATTTCCAGAAGGAAGAGCACCATGATAAGGGGTGTAACGTACCTATGAAGGACTACTATTCATGAAGAAAAGAAGTAGATTGACAGGGGGAGTATTTGGGTACCCCGTTTGCCATTGATGTCAAAGGGGGATAGAATGTTTGAAGGGCAAGAATATTGCCATCAATGACAAAGGGGGAGATTGTTAATAAAGGTTGTCATTGATGTCAATATGGCATTCGCTGAGATGTCAATATTATTGAGATGCCTGGTTCTAGATGATGATGCCATGACTCTTGGTTGAATAGGAGACCATTAATGATGATGTCAAAGTCTATGAAGAAGTCTTGTCCTAAATGCCTATTGATCATAAAGCCCTAGAAATCATGATGATGTGCTTACTCTTGATGAAGAAGCCTAGAACTCGGATGATGTCCTTACCCTTGATGTGGAGGACTATACTTAATGAAGTCATACACATGATGATGTCATACTCTTGAATGACCACACTTGATAATGGTCTTGATGACATGGTTGAAAGACTACTTTGAAGTTTTCCCAATAACAAATTAATAAAGGCTGCACCTATGACTTATCGTTGCATGAGTATATGATGACATGAGATGGTACATTCATTGTTGGATACTATTATGACGTGGATGTCATACATGATCCTATGATGATGAAGAAGCCAAACAATAGAGGAGCCAATCATTGGAGAAGCCATTTTGTCCCAAATATTTATGCACAAAAATTTAAGGACAGTCACATTAAAAAAATATTTTTCACCATATTAGAGGCAACATTTCTTTGTGAGAACTTCAACATCCTTTAGAGCATAATTTTAGTTTTCCAGCAAGCCCTCATTTGCCTCGAAACTCCCAGCAGTTTGAGAGAAAATGAGTTTACAAGTTTGGAAAAATATAATTTCTATGCAAGCCGACATGAGACAACTCATGCAAGTCGGCCTCTTGGCCAAGGGACGCGACCCTTAGTGAAAAAGAAAAATATGTATAATTATGACATTAAAACACTTCATTTTGGCATCAATTTTCGGTGAAGATTTGAAAGATACAGGTTTGGAGGCCGAGGACTTCAAGGTTTATTGTTTGGGTCAGTTTTGTGATGAAGATTGGACAAGTTATCAGAGATTAGAAAAAGGCTGAGAGGACAAAATTTTATTGGTTGGGTTAATTTCTGTTGGCTCATCTCTACAGCTTGGTCCACATTGCAGATAGGACCTCAGATCTGTAAACTCGGACTGTTGAAATGTGTTAAGCTTCAGAAAGCCTTGGTGCAGTGGTATTAAGCTTTGGAACTCTGGTGTTACACCTTGAAACTGTGATAATACTTCTGTTGTGTTCCTGTGAAAACTTCGTGAAAATTTGGTTATACTTCTAAGAAAAGTCATTGTTGAGAGCTATTATGCTTGGGATATTTGCTACCTGAAACAAATCTCCACAGCCCCCCACTACAGGGGCAGACACAACCCATCAAAAGCATGTACCTTAACCCTTTTGCAGATATAATGTTGTAACAGACCTCGGCCCAGAAGTAACTGAACTCAACATAGGGAAACTCACCTTAAAACACAAGAAAGCAGACTTCAAACAACAACATCATATAACAGATTTTGAGCACGAGATTGGTAGCAGACCTCGTAAGAGAACTTGAGACTTGTAGCAGCTTATTGGTATCATCTTTGGACAGTTATGTAGCCATGTCTTTTGGAGTAATCATTCACGAAGTTTTTAAAGCCATCCTTGCAGTTTTAATGGAGCAGCATATCTGAAGGATTGGTTGCAGACTTTTTTGGATTGCAGTCTTGAAGTCATTTTATGGAGCTGTTCTGAAGGCATGTAGTGAAGACATCTGGAAGACTTATTTGGACTATAAGTTGAGCAGACTTAAAGAACTGTGGAGTTGACCTTCTGAGCATTCTATAAGCATTTTGGAACTGACTTTTGGTTGTGTTTTTGAACCTTTTTGGACAAACTTTGGCCTCTTTTGTAGCACATAATTCCATCCAAATTGACCATTTCACCATCAGTGTAGATCCTCTTTGAAGCATTATATTGAAGACACCTTAGAAGGACATTATTTGCAGACATCTTGTTGAGAAGCTTTAGCTAACCTTGGAGAGTCATCTAGAAGCCTATTGGAGACCATGATGATGTGACTTGAAGAATTTGATTGGGTACCATGAAGGACAGCGGAGACACCTTCATGAGAAGAGATCAAGGTTGTCATTAATGAAGTGACGTGGAGACTAAGTGATGGCATTGCTGAAGATTAACAAGGCTTGTTGAAGAAGACTGTGGGAGTCGTGAACAATAACCAAAAATATTTTGATGAAGTAAAGTTGAGGGTTGGAGCCTCATAGAGACAAGGTTGGTGCCTTGGAAGATAGGGTTGGAGCCCTAGAGGATTGGAGTCCTCAAGAAACCAGGTCGGAGCTTGTACCATAGATAGGGTTGGAGCCCTAGAGGTTGGTGCCTCAAATTGACAAGGTTGGAGCCTTGGAAAGACCAAGTCGGTGCTTGGCACAATACAGGTTGGAGCCTAGAAGATTGGAGTCTTCATCTAGGGTGGGAGCCCTATATCATTATTGTACTTATTGTAAAGAAGAAATTAATAAAAGTATTTATTTCATCATTGTTCATTTTGTGTTCTAAATATAAGTGATTTAATTGGTAAAATTAACAATTGAAAAGAAATATTGATTCAAACCCCTCTCAGTATTTCCAACAAATGAGTGGTTGTACAATGATATGCATATATATATATATATATATATATATATATATATATATATGTATATATTTGACCCCAATCTGTTAAGAAAATAAATGAGTATTAATTTGCATATAAAAAAAGTGTTGAATATACAAATGATTTCCACCCAAGGTAGCAGCATTTGAGGGTGAGAAGAACTTAGACATTCTTAGAGATGCAATGTACTATTACCCTGTCATGTGTTTCATTTCCTCCAATTCTTTCTCATATTTGTTGATTTTTATATGTAATACATTTTCAGATATATTCAAGAATCAAAACCCAATGCAGTATGCAAGAAATACTGTAGAGGATAAAAAATTTGGATCAGATAATAAAAAAAACAAAATCACCCTATTTAATCATGAAACCATTACATTGGATCACATTAGAACACAAATAAATTCATCATATTTAATCATGAAACCATTAAATCCCTAGTGTCTCTTACAATACATGATGCACCACTTATTAAGACCAATCCATTATTATGAACCCCTTAACATCTAACTCATTACCTATTAAATTAATAACCCAATATAACTCCAAATCACTAAACCAATCGATTATTATGAACCCCTTAATATCTAACTCATTACCTATTAAATTAATAACCCAACATAACTCCAAATCACTAATCTACTTAACCCCTTCACCATTGACCCACCAACCAACACATTATCTAACCATTGATCCATTAACCAACAATTCACCTAATCATCGCTCAACTAACTCAATCACCTATGAACTACCCACTTATTATAATTGATGATGGTTGATTAAAACCATTGATCCACTAACTAACAATTCATCAAATCTAGAGCAACCAACTCAATCACCCCTTAACTACCCACTTATTTTAATTTACTATGGTTGATTATAGTTAATCATGGTAGATTATAATCCAATATAGTTATTTATAATTTTAATGCTACCATCCCACTCATACATAACCCACTAACCCATAAATTTTTAAAACATTGCTCACTACGTGTGGTTATTAACATTGCTCATTATATGTGTTTATTTGGTGAAGTTTAATTTATGGAAGAAACAATATTTTTCCTTGGAATATATAATTTCAAGAAAAATTGTAAGTTTCAGCTAGAATGAGTGATTGTATAATGATTGCATATATATTTGACACCATTATGTTAAGAAAATACACAACAATTAATTTGTACATACAAAAATAGACGAATATACACAGTAGTAGCATTTGAGGGTCTTGTTGTCCATCTCCATGATAACAGAAGTGATAAAAATTGACCAAAATTCACTTTTGTATGTGTATATCTTTTGTATATGCGCATATACAAGAGTTGAACATATATATAAGTTTTTTTCATCTTTCATAATACGGATACACAAGTCTTTATATATGTTCATATCTGCAGCATTTACTTGCATATCTTTCGTATATGCACAACACGTATGTATGCATATTTTATATCATATCTTGAGGTATATGAACAACTTTCGTATATGTATATAGTATGTGCACATATATTTTAGTATATGTTATATCTTCGGTATATACGGAAGCTTTCATGATACGCATATCTTAGTATATGCCCATATCTTCCGTATATGCACAACTTTCGTATATATGCATAGTTTTCATTGCATATCTTCTATATATGCATAGCTTCTATATATGTGCATATATTCTCTGGATGTGCAACTTCCTTATATGCGCATATCTTTCATATATGCACAATTTTCATATATGCATATATCTTCCGTATAGGCGTATATGTTTTGTATATGCGCAAGTTTTGTAAATGTGTATATCTTTCTATATGCACTTCTTCTATGTATGTGAATATATTCAGTATATGTGCATATACGAAAGATATGTGCATATACAGAAGATACACATATACATAAGTTTCACATATACAGAAGTTGTGCATATATAGAGATTTGTGTATGCATATTACGAAAGTTATGCACCTTTTGTATATGTGCATATCTTTCATATATGCCTAAATCATAAATTCTGCATATGCGCATATCTTCCATGTATGCAACATGTATATGCACATAATCTTGCATGTATGCACATATATTCCGTATATGCACAACATCTGTAATGCACATATACAAAGATATTTTCATATATAAAATTTGCACATATACAGAAGATATATGCATTTATTGAAGATATGCTCACATACAGAAAATATGTGGATATATAGAAGTTGTACATGTACGAAAGATGTGCAAGTAAGAAAGTTGCACAAATTTTATATATTTAAATATTTTGTATTGCATATTTTCCATATATGCATAGCTTATGTATATGCACATATCTTATGTATATGCACAACTTCCTTATATGCGCATATATTTTGTATATGCGCAACTTCTGTATATACGTATATCTTCTGTATATGCGCAAGTTTTGTAAATGTGCATATCTTTAATATATGCGCAACTCCGTATATGTGTATATATTTTGTATATGCGCAATTTTTGTAAATGTGCAAATATTTCGTATATGCATTTCTTCCATATATGTGCATATATTCAATATATGCGCATATACGAAAGATATGTGCATATATAGAAGATACACATATACATAAGTTGCACATATACGAAAGTTGTGCATATATGGAAGTTGCACATATATAGAGACTTGTGTATGCACAACTTCCATATATGCGCAAATATTCCGTATAGGCGCATATCTTTAGTATACTCACAACATCCGTATATGTGCATAATCTTCTGTATATGTGCATATCTTCCATATATGCACATAGTAAAGATCTAGTTGGAGGCTAATTGTGCATGTTGTATTCGCAGATGACATATGTCTTATTGCAATCCTTCAATTTCCTCAATTTGGCCTTGAGGATTGCATTATGCATTTTTCTTGATAGATTATGCCAATGTGAAGGAGGAAGATTGTTTCATTTAACCTAAAAGCTAAAAATTAAATGCAATGAATTGAACTCATGAGAAATTGGCCCACAAAATTACGAGAAAACACAAAGAAGAAGAGGCAAAAAGCTATTGTTGGGGAAGGGGCCACAAGAAAACACCATAATAGATGATAAGACGTCCAATATATGGTGAAATCCAAACAAAAGGATAGAAACAACCACCATACTAATAGTCTCAAATGAATTAAGTCTAGAGCATGCCATGCTTAACAACAATGGTGTCATCCTAATGATATGGTTCATATCAATCTCCAAGAATGTGTGTTCTAATTATGCCAAGAAGTAGAAAGTAATATAATGATTTGGTGGAGATATGGAGAAATAATGAACATGGGTGACAATTAAAATTGCAGTCAATCTACATGAACAAATTATGTGTGACAACTAAAATTGTAGTCAATCCACATGAACGAAGTATCTTGTGTGCCATCATCTCTACCTTCAAGATCTAAGTTTCAACCATGGTCAGGGTATGAAGGAAAAGGAATAATGTCCATTGGTTAATGTCATTCCATATTGGTGTTGTATTGCTTATATTTTTAGTAGGTCAATTGTTTTATTGTTTTGGTAGAGAACTTGAAAATATTTCATTTCCGAGAGGTTTTTTAGGGCCATACTAATTCTCTTGAAATGTTTTTCAATCTCTCATCACTCAAAAGAGTTTAGAATTGTATATTTCTAATGATAAAGGAAGAGCCTCTAATGATTATTAGCGATTGGTGATTTAATGCAATTGTGTGTTTGATTCCTTGATACATAACATATGTCTCTGCTAGGTTATTAGAGACTCTTTCCAAACTACATGAGCATATTAATTCTCCCAATCCTCTTAGGTCCAAAATAATTCCCCCACTGCGATAATGCAAACCTTAAATTAACTTAATAATAACAATAATAATAGATTTTTAATTTAAAAAGATGGCTTCAGTAGATGTCATATTGATAAATAGGACTTCTTTATTTGTGGAATAACTTGGTATCCTCTTTACTTAATATATATATATATATATATATATATATATATATATATATATATATATATATATATATATATATAATGTAATATTTATTTCAGCTAATTTTTTATTAGAACAACACTTTTTTTAGTAACCTTTTTTTTCGTATAGTTGTTCTTACAATTTTTACCAAATATAATATTTGATAGAATTGATAATGATTGAAAACTAATAAACCTCCTAGTTTTATGATATCATTTAGATATTTTTCAACATCACACAAAAATAGTTGTAAAAACATTAAAGCTAATTATAGTGAATAAATAGACCACTATTTGAATTTTTAGTCAAGAAGTTAAATCACAAGATGAGGTAGCATTTGTTCCATGCAGGAGACCAAGGCTATATGCTATTAGAAACATATGGTTCCATTGAAGGTAGCCTTGATGTCACAAGGACCATTAGCTTTCTTTTAGATACTATTTAAAATGAAACCACATTTTGATCATGATTATAACTTAAAAACATTTTTGATTCGTTATGAGCTTATTTTCCTTAAATATAAGAAACCAATTTAATAATCTAAAATTGGGAAACGTGTAATAGAAATGGAAGTTTAACACTTTACACAAAACAATTTTAAAGGATTAAATTTTTTTAATATATATTTTTTAAATATTAAAATCTCGAAATTATATGAATAAAAATAGAGCCAATATTTAAAATCAAGTCAATAACTTTAAATATTGGAAACCTTTCTTTACTTTAAAAAATATTTAAAAATTCAATAGCTTTCAATGTTATAAACCTTTTTCTACTTAAAAAAATATTTTAAATTATATATTCATTAAATGTTTCATAACCTAATTATTAAAGAGAAAGAGGCACAATGAGTGTCGAGGGCTTCAAGGGTTAGGGATATGCAGAATTTTTGAATCCATTGGTATGCCATATACTCATTGTCACAACCACATACATGTTATGCGCATATACGAAAGATATGCACATATACAGAAGTTGTACATAACTTCTGTAATATGCATAAACAAGTCTCTATATATGCACAACTTTCATATATGTGTATCTTCTGTATATGCTCATATCTTCCGTATATGCGCATATACTGAATATATTCACATATATGGAAGATGCATATATGAAAGATATGCACATTTACAGAACTTGCCCATATACAAAAGATATACTTATATAAGGAAGATATATGCATATATGAAAAGTGCGCATATATGAAAGATATGCACATATAAGGAAGTTGCACATCTAGAGAGTATATGCGCATATACAGAGGCTATGCATATATGGAAGATATGTGATGCAAAATATGCACATATACGAAAGTTGTGCATATACTGAAGATATGGGCATATACGAAAGATATGTGCATATACAAAAGTTGTTCATATACGGAAGATATTCGATACAAAATTTTCACATATACGAAAGTTGCGCATATACGGAAGATATGCACATATATAAAGACTTGAGTATGTGTATTACGAAAGATGCACAAAAATTCTATATATTCTCAACTCTTATATATGTGCATATAAAGAAGATATACACATATACATAAGTGAATTTTGGCTAATTTTTATCAATTTTGCTATGATGGAGATGGATAACAAGGCCCTCAAATGATACTATTTTGTATATTCGTCTTTTTTTGTATATGAAAATTAATTATCGTGTATTTTCCTTTCTCACTCTCCTCATATCTCCCCCCTCCATATCTATGTCTCCCAGTTTCTCTCTTCCCCTTCTTTCCCTATGTCTATCCTCTCATTTTCTCTCCCTTCCCTCGTCTCCTCTCTTCCTCATTCCATCTTCATCTCTCCCTTATCACTCCCTCTCTCTCTCCACCTCTATCTCTCATTGTATTTTTTCTTCCTTCCCTCTCTTTCCCCCTTCCAACTCTGTCTCTCTCGCCCCCCCTCTCTCCTCTCTCACAAGTCCCCTTTCTCTTCCTTCCTCTCTCTCCCTTTCTCTCACACCTCCCTTTGTCTCTCCCCCCAATCACAAATACTCTCTCCCTGCCCACCCTCCAACTATATCACTATCTCCCTCTCTCCCCTTTCTCGCCCTGCCCCTCTCTCCCCTCTCAATATCTATGTCTCCATATCTCTCTCTTCCCTCGTCTCTATCCTATCCTTTTTTTCTCCCTTCCCTCATCTCCTCTCTCCCTCATTCCATCTTCATCTCTCCCTTATCACTCCATCTCTCTCTCCACCTTTATATCTCAATGTCTTTGTTCTTCCCTCCCTCTCTTTCCCCCTCCAAATCCATCAGTCTCTCTATCCTCCTCTCTTCCTCACCCCCCCCCTTCTCTCTCCATGTTTCTCACACCTCTATGTCTCTCTCCCCCACTCTATTCCCCTACCATTTCACTCTCTCTTTTAAATATGATCCCATTGTATTGTATTTATAAAAAAGAAAATTGGTCGTAAAATATTAAACCTATATTTTGGATCAATCATGTCAAAGAAAATACGATAATAAAAAACTTAAGAAAATATCAATCTGTTAATAAAATACACGACAATTAATTTTCATATACAAAAATAGATGAATATACAAAGTAGTAGCATTTGAGGGTCTTGTTATCCATCTCCATGATAGCAGAAGTGATAAAAATTGACCAAAATTCACTTCTGTATATGTTTATATCTTCTTTATATGCACATATATAAGAGTTGAACATATATAGAATTTTTGTGCATCTTTCGTAATACACATACACAAGTCTTTATATACGTGCATATCTTCCGTATATGCGCAACTTCTGTATATGTGCAAATTTTTTATCGCATATCTTCTGTATATGAACAAATTTCATATATGCACATATCTTCCGTATATTCCCATATCTTCAGTATATGCAGAACTTTCGTACATGCACACTTTTTTCGTATATGCACAACTTTCGTATATATGCATAGTTTTCATTGCATATCTTCTATATATGCATAGCTTCTATATATGTGCATATATTCTCTGGATGTGCAACTTCCTTATATGCGCATATCTTTCATATATGCACAATTTTCATATATGCATATATCTTCCGTATAGGCGTATATGTTTTGTATATGCGCAAGTTTTGTAAATGTGTATATCTTTCTATATGCACTTCTTCTATGTATGTGAATATATTCAGTATATGTGCATATACGAAAGATATGTGCATATACAGAAGATACACATATACATAAGTTTCACATATACAGAAGTTGTGCATATATAGAGATTTGTGTATGCATATTACGAAAGTTATGCATAACTTCCGTATATGCGCAACTTCCATATGTGGTTGTGACAATGAGTATATGGTGTACCAATGGATTCAGAAATTCTGCAGATCCCTAAGCCTTGAATCGCTCGAGACTCATCGTGCCTCTTTCTCTTTACTAATTAGGTTCTAAAACATTTAATGAATATAGAATTTAAAATATTTTTTTTAAGTAGAAAAGGGTTTATAATATTGAAAGTTATTGAATTTTTAAATATTTTTTTAAAGTAAAGAAAGATTTCCAATATTTAAATCTATTGAATTGATTTTAAATATTGGCTCTATTTTTATTCATATAATTTCGAGATTTTAATATTTAAAAAAAAGTATTAAAAAAAAATAATCTTTAAAAATGTTTTTGTGTAAAGTGTTAAACTTCCATTTCTATTACATGTTTCCCAATTTTAGATTATTAAATTGGTTTCTTATATTTAAGGAAAATAAGCTCATAACCGATCAGAAATAGTTTTAAGTTATAATCATGATCAAAAGGTGGTTTCATTTTAAATAGTATCTAAATGAAAGCTAATGGTCCTTGTGACATCAAGGCTACCTTCAATGTAACCATATGTTTCTACTAGCATATATAGCCTTGGTCTCATGCATGGAACAAATACTAACTCATGTTGTGATTTAAATTCTTGACTAAAAAATCAAATAGTGGTTTATTTATTCACTATAATTAGTTTTAATTTTTTTACAACTAATTTTGTGTGATGTTGAAAAATATCTACATGATATCATAAGACTGGGAGGTTTATTAGTTTTCAATCATTATCAATTCTATCAAATATTATATGTGGTAAAAGATGTAAGAACAACTATATGAAAAAAAAGGTTACTAAAAAAAAGTGTTGTTGTAATAAAAAATTAGCTGAAATAAATATTACATGATTTTAATGTATATTGCATGGTTAAAAATTATATGTTCTCATATTAGATATCAGAAGATTAAATTTAGGAGATAGGGTATGTGCATCTATATATATATTAAGTAGTTAAATATTAAGTAAAGAGGATACCAAGTTATTCCACAACAAATAAAGAAATCCTACCTATCAATATGCATCTACCGAAGCCATATTTTTTAATTAAATTTCTATTGTTATTGTTATTATTAAGTTAATTATGTTTATAATGATTAATAAGAATTATTTTGACCTAAGAGGATCGGGAAGAATTAAGATGCTTATGTAGTTTGGAAAGAGTCTCTAATAACCTAGACATATGTTATGTATCAAGGAATCAAGCACACAATTGCATTAAATCACCAATCGCTAATAATCATTAGAGGCTCTTCCTTTATCATTAGAAATATACAATTCTAAACTCTTTTGAGTGATGAGAGATTGAAAAACATTTCAAGAGAATTAGTATGGCCCTAAAAAACCTCTCGGAAATGAAATATTTTCAAGTTCTCTACCAAAACAATAAAACAATTGACCTACTAAAAATATAAGCAATACAACACCAATATGGAATGACATTAACCAATGGACATTATTCCTTTTCCTTCATACCCTGACCATGGTTGAAACTTAGATCTTGAAGGTAAAGATGATGGCACACAAGATAATTTTTTCATGTGGATTTATTGAAATTTTAGTTGTCACCCATAATTTGTTCATGCAAATTGACTGTAATTTTAATTGTCACCCATGTTCATTATTTCTCCATATATCCACCTCATCATTATATTACTCTCTACTTCTTGGCATAATTAGAACACACATTCTTGGAGATTTATATGAACCATATCAATAGGATGACACCATTGTTGTTAAGCATGACATGCTCTAGAATTAATTCATTTGAGACTATTAGTATCATGGTGGTTTCTATCCTTTTGTTTGGAGTTAACCAAATATTGGATGTCTTCTCATCTACTATGGTGTTTTCTTGTGGCCCCTTCCCCAACAATAGAAATATTTTCCTCTTCCTCTTTATGTTTTCTCATAATTATTTGGGCCAATTCCTCACAAGTTCAGTTCATTGCATTTAATTTTTAGCTTTTATATTAAATGAAACAATCTTCCTCCTTCACAGTGGAATATTCTATCAAGAGAAATGCATAATACAATCCTCAAGGCCAAATTGAGGAAATTGAAGGATTTCAATAATACATATGTCATCTTCGAATACAACATGCACAATTATCCTCCAACTAGACCTTTACTATGCGCATATATGGAAGATATGTGCATATACGGAAGATTATGCACATATACGGATGTTGTGCATATACTGAAGATTTGCGCATATACGGAAGTTGTGCATATACGAAAGATATGCGCATATATGAAAGTTGTGCATAACTTCCGTAATATGCATACACAAGTTTCTATATATGCCCAACGTCCGTATATATGCAACTTATGTATATGTGTATCTTCTGTATATGTACATATATTCCGGATATGCGCATATACGGAATATATGCACATATATGGAAGAAACACATATACAAAATATATGCACATTTACAAAAATTCCGCATATACAAAAGATATATGCATATACGGAGTTGCGCATATATGAAAGATATGCAAATTTACAAAACTTGCGCATATACAGAAGATATACGTATATACAAAAGTTGTGCATATATGAAAGATATGGGCATATAAGGAAGTTGTGCATATATAAAAGATGAAAACATATAAAATTTTTGCAACTTCCTTACTTGCACATCTTTCGTACATGTACAACTTCTATATATCCAAATATCTTCCGTATATGCGCATATCTTCCATAAATGCGTATATCTTCTGTATATGTGAAACTTTTATATATGAAAATATCTTTTGTATATGTGCATATACAGATGTTGCACATATACGGAATATATGTGCATATACAGAAGATTATGCTCATGTACGAAAGTTGCGCATATACAAAAGTTGTGCATAACTTCCGTAATATGCATACACAAGTCTCTATATATGCACAACTTCCATATATGTGCAAATTATGTATATGTGTATCTTATGTATATGCATATATATTCTGTATATGCGCATATATTGAATATATGCACATATATAGAAGAAGCACATATACGAAAGATATGCACATTTACAAAGCTTGCGCATATACAAAAGATATACGCATATACGGAAGATATGTGCATATAAGGAAATTGCACATATACGAAAGATATGCGCATATAAGGAAGTTCCACATCTACGGAATATATGTGCATATATTGAAGCTATGCATATATGGAATATATGCGATGCAAAATATGCGATGCAAAATATGCACATATACGAAAGTTGTGCATATACGGAAGATATGGGCATATATCGCATATACGAAAGTTCTGCATATACTGAAGATATGGGCATATATAGAATATATGCGCATATACGAAAGTTGTTCATATATGAAAGATATGCGATACAAAATATGCACATATATGGAAATTGCACATATACAGAAGATATGGGCATATACAGAAGATATGCGTAAATGCGGAAGATATGAACATATATAAAGACTTGCGTATGCATATTACGAAATATGCACAAAACCTCTATATATGCTCAACTCTTGTATATGTGCATATATATAAGATATACACATATAGAAGTGAATTTTTGTCAGTTTTTATCACTTCTGTTATCATGGAGATGGATAACAAGACCCTCAAACGCTGCTACTTTGTATATTCGTTTGTTTTTGTATATGAAAATTAATTGTCGTGTATTTTCTTAACATATTGGTGTCAAATATATATGAAATCATTGTACAATCACTCAGTCTAGCTGAAACTTACAATTTTTCTTGAAATTGTATATTCCGATGAAAAAACACTATTTCTTCCATAAATTAAACTTCACCAAATAAACACATATAATGAGAAATGTTAATAACCACATGTAGTGAGAAATGTTTTAAAAATTTACGGGTTAGTGGGTTATGTATCAGTGGGTTGGTAGCATTAAAATTATAAATAACTATATTGGATTATAATCTACCATGATTAACTATAATCAACCATAGTAAATTAAAATAAGTGGGTAGTTAACGGGTGATTGAGTTGGTTGATCTAGATTCAATGAATTGTTAGTTAGTGGATCAATGGTTTTAATCAACCATAATAAATTATAATAAGTGGGTAGTTAGTAAGTGATTGCGTTGGTTGATCAATGATTAGGTGAATTCTTGGTTAACGGATCAATGGTTAGATAATGTGTTGGTTGGTGGGTCAATGGTGAAGGGGTTAAGTAGATTAGTGATTTGGAATTATGTTGGGTTATTAATTTAATAGGTAATGAGTTAGATATTAAGGGGTTCATGATAATGGATTGGTCTAGTGATTTGGAGTTATGTTGGGTTATTAATTTAATAGGTAAGGAGTTAGATATTAAGAGGTTCATAATAATGGATTGGTCTTAATAAGTGGTGCGTCATGTATTATAAGAGAGACTAAGGATTTAATGGTTTCATGATTAAATATAATGAATTGATTTGTGTTCTAATGTGATCCAATTTAATGGTTTCATGATTAAATAGGATTATTATTATTTTTTTTAATCTCATCCAAATTTTTGATCCTCTACAATATTTCTTGCATATTGCATTGGGTTTTGATTCTCGAATATATCCCAAAATGTATTACATATACAAATCAACAATTATGAGAAAGAATTGGAGGAAATTAAACACATGACATGGTAATAGTACATTGCATCTCTAAGAATGTCTAAGTTCTTCTCACCCTCAAATGATGCTACTTTGGGTGGAAATCATTTGTATATTCGTGACTTTTTTTATATGAAGATTATCACCGTTTATTTTCTTAATGATTGGTGTAATCTATATATATATATATATATATATATATATATATATATATATATATATATATATATGCATATCATTAACTAACCACTCATTTGTTGGAAATAATCGAGAGGGGTGAATCAATATTTCTTTTCAATTGTTAATTTTACCAAATAGGATCACTTATATTTAGAACACAAATGAACAATGATGAAATAAATACTTTATTATCCTCTACAATAAGTAAAGTACAATAATGATATAGGCTCCAACTTGGTATCTTGAGGACTTCTATCCTCTAGGGCTCCAACCCTATCTTCCAAGGCACCAACCTTGTCAATTCTAAGGCACCAACCTCAAGGGATCCAATCCTATATCTGGTACAGGCTCCAACCTGGTCTCTTGAGGACTCTTATCCTCTAGGGCTCCAACCCTATCTTCCAAGGCACCAACCTTGTCTCTATTAGGCTCCAACGTCTAGCTTCAATTCTTCAAGATATATTTGGTTATACTTCACGGCTCCCAATGTCTTCTTCAATGAGCCTTGAAAATCTTCAGTTTTCCCCTCACTTAGTCTCCACGTTACTTCATCAATGACAACCTTGATCTCTTCTCATGAAGGTGTCTCTGTTGTCCTTCATGGTACCCAATCTAATTCTTCAATTCACATCATCATGGTCTCTAATAGGCTTCTAGATGACTCTCCAAGATCAGCTAAAGCTTCTCAACAAGATGTCTGCAAACAATTTCCTTCAAAGGTGTCTTCAATATAATGCTTCAAAGAGGATCTACATTGATGGTGAAATGGTCAATTTGGATGGAATTATGTGCTACAAAAGAGGCCATAAGTTTGTCCAAAAAGGTTCCAAACCACCCACGACAAATATAACCAAAAGTCAGTTCCAAAATGCTTATAGAATGCTCAGAAGGTCAGCTCCACAATTCTCTAAGTCTACTCAAATTGTAGTCCAAATAAGTCTTCCAGATGTCTTCACTACATGCCTTCAGAACAGCTCCATAAAATGACTTCAAGATTGCAATCCAAAAAATTCTGCAACCAATCCTTTAGATATGCTGCTCCATTAAAACTGCAAGGACGTCTTAAAAAACTTCGTGAATGATTACTCCAAAAGACATGGCTACATAATTGTCCAAATATGATACTAATAAGCTGCTAGAAGTCTCAAGTTCTCTTACAAAGTCTGCTACCAATCTCATGCTCAAAATCTATTATATGATGTTGTTGTTCGAAGTCTGTTTTTCTTAATGATGATTCTTTTGTTTAGTGTTCTATTAATGTTTGAATAGAGGTCTATTAATAACACATCTGCAGAAAAGGGTTAAGGTACATTCTTTTGAAGGTTTGTGTTTGCTCCTGTAGTGGGGGGCTGTGGAGATTTGTTTCAAGCAGCAAAGATCCCAAGCATAATAGCTCTCAACAATGACTTTTCTTAGAAGTATCACCAAATTTTCACAAAGTTTTCATAGGAATACAACAAAAGTATTATCACAGTTTCAAGGTGTAACACCAGAGTTCCAAAGCTTAATACCACTGCACCGAGGCTTTCTGAAGCTTAACACATTTCAACAGTCCAAGTTTACAGATCTGAGGTCCTATCTGCAATGTGGACCGAGCTGTAGAGATGAGCCAACAGAAATTAACCCAACCAATAAAATTATGTCCTCTCAGCCTTTTTCTAATCTCTGATAACTTGTCCAATCTTCATCACAAAACTGACCCAAACAATAAACCTTGAAGTCCTTGGCCTCCTATCATGTATCTCTGAAATATTCACTGAAAATTGATGCCAAAATGAATTGTTTTAACGTCATATTTATACATATTTTTATTTTTGACGAAGAGTCGCGTCCCTTGGCCAAGAGGCCGACTTGCATGAGTTGTCTCATGTCGGCTTGCATATAAATTATATTTTTCCAAACTTCTAAATTCATTTTCTCTCAAACCACTGGGAGTTTCGAGGTAAATAAGGGCTTGATAGAAAGCTAAAATTATGCTCTAAAGGATGTTGAAGTTCTCACAAATAAATGATGCCTCTAAGATGGTGAAAAATATTTTTTTAATGTGACTGTCCTTAAATTTTTGTGCATAAATATTTGGGACAGAATGGCTTCTCCAATGATTGGCTCCTCTATTGTTTGGCTTCTTCATCATCATAGGATCATGTATGACATCCACGTCATAATAGTATCCAATAATGAATGTATCATCTCATGTCATCATATACTCGTGCAATGATAAGTCATAGTGCAGCCTTTATTAATTTTCTATTGGGAAAACTTCAAATTAGTCTTTCAACCATATCATCAAGACCATTATCAAGTGTGGTTATTCAAAAGTATGACATCATTATGTGTATGACTTCATTAAGTATAGTCCTCCACATCAAGGGTAAGGACATCATCCGGGTTCTAGGCTTCTTCATCAAGAGTAAGCACATCATCATGATTTCTAGGACTTATGATCAATAGGCATGACAAGACTTCTTCATAGACTTTGACGTCATCATTAATGGTCTCCTAGTCAAGTAAGAGTCATGGCACCATCATCTGGAACCAGGCATCTCAAGATTATTGACATCTCAGTCAATGCCATATTGACATCAATGACAACCTTTATTAACAATCTCCCCCTTTGTCATTGATGGCAATATTCTTTCCCTTCAAACATTCTCTCCCCCTTTGACATCAATGGTAAATGGGGTGCCCAAGTACTCCCCCTGTCAAGCTACTTCTTTTCTTCATGAATAGTTGTCCTTCATAGGTATATTACACCCCCTATCATGGTGCTCTTCCTTCTGGCAATGTGGTCCATGATATGTTTTCATTTCTTCATGTGGTGAACCAACTTCTCTTGCCTGAATAAAATCTTCTAGTTCGAGAAAAACTTGTTGCCTTGTGAACATGCGGAAGAAAACTAGTTCATCGGATGAATAAGGGATCATGTTCTTCAATGAAGTTGTTCTCAAGAGATGATTTATCAAAGGATGACCATTCAAGTATGACTCATCAAGTTTTTCATAGGGCCCATTCATGGATAGCCTTTGCAAGAATGGTCAAGAATCACAAGCTCCCCCTAACAGCATGCATAGTCTTCTTCTTAGCAGAAATTCATCATTAAACCTTGTAATACATATCTGCCAATGATGTCTTCATCAAATCAACAACATGTGTTGTTGGTTGGAGTGTTCAAGAGACTTTTAGAGCCAATTTGCTTCCTTTTCCACACTTGTGTAAGTTTCTTCTCTAGCTTGGTTGTCATAGTTTTAGGGACCGAAGTCAAGTTACAATCATGAGCCATATGCCCAATTTTATGGAAATTGAAGCATTCCATTCTGCTCATAAATGAGGATGTATGATTTCTTCTTGCAGAGTTTCTTCTAGGAGATTTACAGGGACCATTATATTTGTCTTGGTGATATGCCCTACAATCCTTTTCCATATGCCCAAAGTTTGTACAAGAATAGCAATAATCAAAAAATATACTTTGGTACCTGGGAGATGAAGAGTTCCTTGAAGTACTTCTGAAGAATTTTTGTCTTGGAATTCTTAGATGATATTAATTTCCTTTTGTATTCTTGACATAATCTATAAATATCCTTGGAGTATGGTTTCTTCTAATGTCATCTTGACTCTTGCCTTTGTTGGAATTGGGAGTACCATTTTTTCCTGGCTTCTTCACATCCTTGTTTGAAGCATTATCATTCTTGCTTGAGGGTTCACCTGCATAGCCAAGACCTGATTATCAAGGCGGGATATTCGATGACTTAGGATGTCATCTAGGGTTTGAGAACTCTTCAAGTTCTTATTTAGCAAGTCAAATTCTTTTTTAAGAGAGACAATTTCTTCTTTCGATTTTTCACAATCTTCATCTTTCATGACTAGTTTCTTCTTCATTTCTTCCATCATCCTTGTTGCTTCGTGTGCTTCATTTTTAAGGGAGATGATATTTGATTTCATTATGAAGACTTCTTCATTCTCCTTTGCTATACTACTCTCCATTTCTTCTTTTATTCTCATAGCTTCACATGTTTCAACCTTGAGAAGATTGATGTCTGATTTTAGTTTGAATATTTCTTCATCCTTTTCTTCTAGTTGGCATATCATGGTGTTTCTCTCCTTTTCTGCTTCATCAACTTCTCCTTCTATGAATGCCAAAGTTTCCATCAACTTCTTGGCTCCTTGCGCTTGTTTTCTTGCTTCTTCTAGTTGAGATCTAAGAGAGGAGGCCTCTTCCTTGTATTGACCAATCTCTACTTTAAGATTGTTCAAGCTCTTAGGTCTTTGTTCAAGGTGGCTTGACAAAGTTTCTTCCCTCTTCTTTGCCTTATATAATTGATTTTTCATAGATATGACTTATTCATGATTCTTTCTTTTGTTTTGTTGAAATTCCTCCTTAAGTTTGATGAGCTCCTCATTTCTTTCTTGCACTTGAAGCTTGAAAAGGTCAACTTCATTCCTTGTCTTATCTTGGTCACCAACTTGTGCTTTCTTCTTAAGTTCCTCATTTTCTTTTTTCAAACTATTAATCTCTTCCATGGAATCCATAAGTTTATTCAGGAGATCTTCTTCAAAGTCTTCTTTGTTCTCATCATCTTCGAGTCCTTCTTTAGTCTTGTTGTCATCTCTCTTATCTTCAGCTTCCTTGATGGATTATGGGCTTCTTTCTTGTTTTCCATCATCTTCTTGACTAGAGATCATCGTCAACGCTCCTTTTGAGTGAACATCATGAATTTTTTCCCATATGACTTTTGTTGATGAACATTTTTCAAAATTGGCCTTCACAGAATTTGGTAACCCATTCAAGATTGCCTTCATTGCTCTTGTATTTTACTCCTTGGATTCTTCGTCCATCATGTCATTATTAATCACTGATGTCCAAACTTCAATTCCTTGAGTCTTCAATAAATTCCTCATTCTTGCCTCCCATATATCAAAATTTCCATTGAACAATGGAGCCTTCGCAAATTGATTGACTTCAATTTTGATGGTTGAGGAAGACACTTCTTTAGAAGAACTGGAGACTTTCTTCCTTGGCTTTGCCATTTGTGTTCTAATGATCAACCTTCAAGCTGTTAGGCTTTGAGTGAAGGTACTTGCTCTGATACCAATTGTTGGAAATACTAAGAGGGGGGTGAATCAATATTTCTTTTCAATTGTTAATTTTACCAGTTAAATCACTTATATTTAGAACACAAAATGAACAATGATGAAATAAATACTTTTATTAATTCTTCAAGTCACATCATCATGGTCTCCAATAGGCTTCTAGATGACTCTCCAAGGTTAGCTAAAGCTTCTCAACAAGATGTCTGCAAATAATGTCCTTCAAAGGTGTCTTCAATATAATTCTTCAAAGAGGATCTACACTGATGGTGAAATGTTCAATTTGGATGGAATTATGTGCTACAAAAAAAGGCCAGAAGTTTGTCCAAAAAGGTTCCAAAACACCCATGACAAATATAACCAAAATTCAGTTCCAAAATGCTTATAGAATGCTCAGAAGGTTAGCTCCACAGTTCTCTAAGTCTGCTCAACTTATAGTCCAAATAAGTCTTCCAGATGTCTTCACTACATGCCTTCAGAACAGCTCCATAAAATGACTTCAAGACTGCTGCAAGGTCTTCAAGAATTCAATCCAAAAAAAGTCTGCAACCAATCCTTCAGATATGTTGTTCCATTAAAACTGCAAGGATGTCTTAAAAAAATTCGTGAATGATTACTCCAAAAGACATGGCTACATAACTGTCCAAAGATGATACTAATAAGCTGCTACAAGTCTCAAGTTCTCTTACAAGGTCTGCTACCAATCTCGTGCTCAAAATCTATTATATGATGCTGTTGTTCGAACTCTGTTTTCTTGTGTTTTGAGGTGACTTTCCCTATGTTGAGTTCAGTTACCTCTAGGCCGAGGTATGTTACAACATTATATCTGCAAAAGGGTTAAGGTACATGCTTTTGAAGGGTTGTGTTTGCTCTTGTAGTGGGGGGCTGTGGAGATTTGTTCCAGGTAGCAAAGATCCCAAGAATAATAGCTCTCAACAATAACTTTTCTTAGAAGTATCACCAAATTTTCATGAATTTTTCACAGGAATACAACAGAAGTATTATCACAATTTCAAGGTGTAACATTAGAGTTCCAAAGCTTAATACCACTGCACCGAGGCTTTGTGAAGCTTAACACATTTCAACAGTCTGAGTTTATAGATCTGAGGTCATATCTGCAATGTGGACTGAGCTGTAGAGATAAGCCAACAGAAATTAACCCAACCAATAAAATTCTATCCTCTCAGCCTTTTTCTAATCTCTGATAACTTGTCCAATCTTCATCAAAAAACTGACCCAAACAATAAACCTTGAAGTCCTTGGCCTCCTATCCTGTACTCTGAAATCTTCACCGAAAATTGATGCCAAAATGAAGTGTTTTAACGTCATATTTGTACATATTTTTCTTTTTGACGAAGAGTCACGTCCCTTGGCCAAGAGGCCGACTTGCATGAGTTGTCTCATGTCGGCTTGCATAGAATTATATTTTTCCAAACTTGTAAATTCATTTTCTCTCAAACCGCTGGGAGTTTCGAGGCAAGTAAGGGCTTGTTGGAAAGCTAAAATTATGCTCTAAAGGATGTTGAAGTTCTCACAAAGAAATGTTACCTCTAAGATGGTGAAAAATATTTTTTTTTAATGTGATTGTCCTTAAATTTTTGTGCATAAAATATGGGACAGAATGGCTTCTCCAATCATTGGCTCCTCTATTGTTTGGCTTCTTCATCATCATAGGATCATGTATGACATCCACGTCATAATAGTATCCAACAATGAATGTATCATCTTATGTCATCATATACTCGTGCAGGGATAAGTCATAGTGCAGCCTTTATTAATTTGTTATTGGGAAAACTTCAAAGTAGTCTTTCAATCATGTCATCAAGACCATTATCAAGTGTGGTCAATCAAGAGTATGACATCATCACGTGTATGACTTCATTAAGTATAGTCCTCCACATCAAGGGTAAGGACATCATCCGGGTTCTAGGCTTCTTCATCAACAATAAGCACATCATCATGATTTCTAGGGCTTTATGATCAATAGGCAATTAGGACAAGACTTCTTCATAGACTTTGACATCATCATTAATGGTCTCCTAGTCAACCAAGAGTCATGGCATCATCATCTGAAACCAGGCATCTCAAGAAGATTGACATCTCAGTCAATGCCATATTGACATCAATGACAACCTTTATTAAAATCAGTGTAACTGAAACTCACATTTTTTCTTGAAATTGTATATTCTGATGAAAAAGACTATTTCTTCCATAACTTAAACTTCACCAAATAAACACATGTAATGAGCAATGCTAATAACCACATGTATTGAGAAATATTTTAAAATTTTATGGCTTAGTGGGTTATGTATGAGTTGGTTGGTAGCATTATAATTATAAATAACGATATTGGATTATAATCTACCATGACTAACTAAGATCAACCATAGTAAACTATAATAATCTACCATGATTAACTATAATCAATCATAGTAAATTATAATAATAATTCATATTGGATTATAATCTACCATGATTAACTATAATCAACCATAGTAAATTATAATAAGTGGGTAGTTAAGTGGTGATTGAGTTGGTTGATATATGATTAGAGTAATTGTTGGTTAGTAGATAAATGGTTTTAATCAACCATATTAAATTATAATAAGTGGGTAGTTAAGCGGTGATTGAATATGGCAATAAATTCTTCAATAAATTAAAATGTGGAAGTAATTAAATCTTTTTTTTTTCAAAAATAGATTCAACGTCATCAATGGTTTTCAAAAAAAAATGAACCTCTTTAAACTACTACAATAAAATCTTCAATAATTTAAAATGTGGAAATAATTAAATCTTTTTTTATTGCAAAAATAGATTCAACATCATCTATGGTTTTTAAAAAAAATGAACCTCTTTAAACTACTAGCCAAATTTATTAATCTCTCACTATTTTTTCATTTAATCATCGAACTAAATTCTCTCCTCATAACACATTTAATGTATATTAATATTTATTAATATTTTTATTTGATTTGAGTTTTTTTCAAGGTATTTAAAATAATTGTTTTCTTAAGGTATTTAAAATAATTACGTTAGAACATACTCACACAATAATGTTCATTTTGATCAATATCTCTTTAAGTGAATCCATACGCCCTCCCACAGGATAAATAAATTAAAGGATGATAATCATGAGAACCTCAAATTTGCACAACATCATATAAATTTGAACAATCAATAAATATGAATTAATAAGGATTTGCGCTTAGAGGCGAAAAATAAGATTAGAAATAAAAAACTACATTTAAATCAATATATTTATTTTAGTGAAAAACATAAATATTCATGACTTTCTAGATCTAATTTCTATGTCTGTATTTGTTTATGTGTCTCTTTCTTCTGCCCTCTCTCTCCACCTTCTATCCTGTGTCTATCTCTCTCCCTATATCCTTCTCTCCCCCCTCCCTCTCTCCTCCGTCTCTTTCTCTCTCCACCTCTCCATCCATTTCTCTATATTTCTTCAGAGAAATTATATGCACTAAGCATGCATATGTCCTAGATCCACTCGATCTCACACTATTTAACTTTATGCAAGATACTGAATCTATTCCACTTGTTAATCTTTTGTGGAAAAATTAATTTAGCAGCACACATGTAAAGCATAAATAAAAATAATCGCACATCACAAACTTTAACCGGGAAAGCCTGAAGCTGAAAACCCCAAATATATATTATGTATCATGGAATCATATGAAAATCCTCATACAAAGCTTATCAAACTCTCAATACAGTACAATCATCATACACTAATCAGGAACAATCTTGCAAATCCATGCACCGATCTTTGCCTCCTGCTAGCCTGCCTCCACTGCGCAATCCCTACTGAAGAATAGCTCTAAATGAATTCGAATTACTCTTGCCTTGACTGTGAAATCCTCATTAGAAACTCCAATGTGTGTGTGATGCAATCAATGCATCACTATAGTCACAACAGATAGTCCATCTTTCCCTTTCACCTATCTCTCCACTGGGTCTCCACTGAAACTTCCATGCACTGTAGTTAACTGCTGTATTGTTCATTTGATTAATGAGTTATTATTTGTGAATTAATTAACTAATTAATTCACTCCACTCTCACTAGTGTATCAATCAGTTAGACTAGATACAACTAGCTCAACTGAGTCTAACTGAGTTAAACTGAATACAACTCCATAACTACTTCTTCCAACTGTGTCATAACTCTGCCACTTGAGTTCTAACCGAGTCCTCCATGCATTAGCTCCAGTAAACCCTTAGGAATTGCGTAATTCCTTCTGTCAGCTGATGTGCCACATCTGTGCACTGAACTGAAGTGCTCCAAGAGAATAAGTTGTTGTTTAGAGTCTGATTATTATTAAGAGCTAATAATAATCGACATGCATCTATTTTTAGATTGATGATCTATAAATAGACTTCACCCAATATTCTAAAATAGAATTTCATCTATTTTTCCAAATTGATCAACCATCCACAAATAGCATCCTGCAACTTCTGAAATATGATCATCATATCTAAAAATAGACATAGTCTAAAAATAGACTTGCGCTGGAAATGTCTGTGGGGCCCACTTAGTGAAGGCGACTCTTTTCACTAAGCCTGTATCATCTGTTGAATCTCAACATCTTCTTCCCTCTCCCCCTTCCATGTATATATATACCTCCTCCATCTCTCCTTATTTGTCTCTCTATCTCAACCCACTAAATACGTGCCATTCTCTCTCTATCTCTCTCTCTCTCTTTCTCTCCATATCTATCTCTCTTCCTCCCCCCCTTTCTTTGTCTCTCTCTCCTTTCCTCTTGCCCCCTCCATCTACATCTCTATCTCCCTTTGTCTCCCCTTCTTTATCTCTTTATATCAGCCTACATATACTCTCTCTCTCCATTTATATCTCTATCTCCCCTTGTCTCTTCTTATCACCCCAAAAACATAGACACTCTCTCTCCTCATCTATCTATTTGTCTCTCCCTCCCTCTTCATCTCCCTCTCTCTCTTACCCTCCTCTCTCTATTCCCCTTGTCTCCATCTCTCTATCTTTCTCTCTCTCACTCACTCACATCATATCTCCATCTCTCCCTTGCCACTCCCTCTCCCTCTCCACCTTTATCTCTTTATGTCTTTCTTCCTCTTCTAACTCCATATCTCTCCTCCTTCCTCTCTCTCCCTTTCTCTCCCACCTCCCTTTGTCTCTCTCCCCATCACACAAACTCTCCCTCTCCACCATCCAAATTTTCCACTATCTTCCTCTCTCTCTCCTTCTCACTCTCCCCATCTCTCCCCCTTCCATATCTATGTCTCCCAGTTTCTCTCTTCCCCTTATTTCCCTATGTCTATCCTCTCATTTTTTCTCCCTTCCCTCATCTCCTCTCTCCCTCATTCCATCTTCATCTCTCCCTTTTGACTCCCTCTCTCTCTCCACCTCTATCTCTCAATGTATTTTTTCTTCCCTCCATCTCTTTCCGCCTTCCAACTCCATCTCTCCCCCCCCCCTCTCATCTCTCGCAAGTCCCCTCTCTCTTCATTCCTCTCTCTCCCTTTCTCTCCCACCTCCCTTTGTCTCTCCCCCCCATCACAAACACTCTCTCTCTACCCACCCTCCAATTATATCACTATCTCCCTCTCTCCCCATTCTCGCCCTCCCTCCCTCTCCGCTCTCCATATCTATGTCTCCCTATCTCTCTCTTCCCTCATCTCTATCCTCTCCTTTTTTTCTCCCTTCCCTCATTCCATCTTCATCTCTCCCTTAGCACTCCATCTCTCTCTCCACCTCTATATATCAATGTCTTTGTTCTTCCCTCCCTCTCTTCCCTCCCTCTCTTTCCCCCTCCAAATCCATCTCTCTCTCCCTCCCTCTCTCCTCCTCTCTCCCCCCTCCTCTCTCTCCATGTTTCTCACACCTCTATGTCTCTCTCCCCCACTTTATTCCCTCGCCATATCACTCTCTCTCTTAAATGCGATCCCATTTTATTGTATTTAAGAAATTATCTAAATTACAAAAAAAAAAAACATAATTGGTCGTAAAATATTAAACCTATATTTTGGATCATTCATGTCAAAGAAAATACAATAATAAAAAACTTAAAAGAATCATGCACTATATTTCCTCTATCATCATTAATCACTTTGGTTTATCTCTTTTCTTGGATCCTTGGTTAAAATGCATCTATATTGGTTCTTTATAATATTATTTATGTTATATAAATTTCACATGTATATATAAAAGTATTCTCATTTTTAATTTATTAAAACCTCGATTTAATCTCTATGGGAATATTTATATTTTTAGTGGTCGTGAGGATGCATGGTTTAGATATACCTCAAAAGTAATTATAAACTTTTTTCTTTTAGATTTAATTAAATAATTTATAAAATTAAATTAAAATAAAGTATTTGTAAAATATTTGTAGTTTGAAATAAATTATGATTCACCCATCCACCCTAAACTGGACTCTAAAGAAAATCTGAAAATAATGTTAAACATATCACCAACTTCCATAACTTAGTTAAGAATTTCATGTTGCCAGAGTTTCTCTCATATGTCAAATCTAACTTAGTTAAAAATTTCATGCTGCTAAAGTTACTCTCATCTGTCATAATATCTACTTTCTTATTACGTTTCAGACCATCATAACATTTGTATGAATGGTACATTGAAGTGATAGTTTTTTTTTTAAGTTATTCATTCAATATTTAATATTGTTTATTGAGGGCATACACGACCACACCAAGAAACGCAGAATACATACTCTAGGAGTTATGTACACAAACTCATGAAACGGAAGCACATTCTCAGAGTTACGTACACAAACGCATGAAAAAGATTTTAGAAATGGTCCATCACACGAGTAGAATTTGAGCAATTGCTCACCATATGTAAATGATAATTTTGACCTTTAAAAATAGTAAAATTTACATTTCAATGAAAGTATACATGTTATTAATTTTCAACTATAAACTAAATTTAACAATACTAATACAAACACACATTCGATTATAGTATCAATTGACAAACGATAAATCATAAAACCAATTCATATCAGATATCAGTAATAGATTGGATGTTTTTCAAGTATTTGATAGTGTAATACTTTTTCATATATTGATAACATAGTATTGTTGTATCGAAAAAATTTCAAAAAATGATAGATGACTCTTCAAACTAGAGAATAATTCCACTTTAATGGTTACTGCAATGACGTTATACACCTTTTCCTCTTGTTGAAAGTGTAAAACTCCAAAACATACTTATAATTTCAACATCATTTGTCACTCAAAGCTCTGACACCTGTGTTGTTGCTCCAAGCAGGATGAGAACTGCCATCAATGTCTGCATGGCGATTTCCTTTTGTTGGATGGTGAGACACTCCTCCCACTGTGACCCTGCAATCTGGGCATTGAGATGTATGAGTTGGACCTCCGCATTCCCAACACGTAGAAATGCCCATTCAGACATTGATACCAATGCCCTCTTCCTCCCACCTCTTTAGTAACAACTTCAATAACCTCTACTTTCACTCGATTTTCCAAACCCACTCTAATTTCCATGGTTTTTGCATGATCTAGGTTTTTCTACATAATGATGTCGCAATTCACCAACCCAGATGCAAAGTCATTTCCAGCGGAAAAAAATAGTGCCCAGTAAAGTAGTGCATCAATGGCCAACTATATATTGTTGTTGAAACTATATGTTAGTCTCAATATTGTTGGAAGCTTTTCAAGCATGAGCACCTTGTAGTAGCTATGCTCTCTAATAAAATAGAGATGTTGTATTGCTTGATCATGGTCTTGCAATCCACAGAGTGCACAAGCTTGGCCCAGATGGGCTTACAAAAGCCCTGGACTGCTCCAGAGAGTTGCATTGAATTCCACCATTGCTTCACCATACCGCCTTTTCTTTAACATATCATTTCCTCTCTTCATTTTTTCGAATACAATCACTCACTTCTTGACTTCTTCTATTTGTTGCAACTTCGTCTTAACAATGTTTGAATACCGCAGTGTTCTTCTAATAGGTGACCGAAATGTGGGACTGCATAGCATACCACACCATTTAACAATGTTAATAGAGTTTAATAATTCTCATTGAGACTGCAAAATAGAACACAGAAATTGCATGATTTATAATAGGCTTACCATTGCTTTATCTTAACAGCAAAAACACCAAGTTCAGAAATTGTGTCGTCCATGTCTGAATAAAATGGAATAAAACTGATTTACCCATCCCCAAATTTTAAATTCAAATTTGAGAGGGTAGGTTTTCAAAATTCAAATGAACACTCATTAAATGGGTATAGTATCGTACCTCATCCTGCAATATTCACAATCCTTTCATAGTTAGGAATGTATAAATACGACGCAGACACTGGAGCTGAGGGAGACTCCGGAGGCTGGGAGGGTTCGAGGTTCGGGATGGGATGTGAGTGAATGGATGGATATACGATATCTCAAGTTATATATGTCCATGGGATGGGATGGGATGGGGCCATGGAATGCACGTCTAATAAAGACTCTAAAGGGAATTTAATAACCAATAGCTTATCATTTATTGTATCCAATCGGAAGTGCGTGATGTGATCATGGATCTCGCTGTCATTTTTTTTTATTTTTTTTAATGTTAATAGCCCATGAAAACACAACACCATGGGCATAATGTCTGCATCATTCCTCACACCATGCTATATGGATTACCATGGGATCTTACCATACAAAATGATACATTATATGAAGTGGATTGTAGAAAAATAGTGTATATGAAATTATGCAATATATGAGGCGGATTACTTAACAATATTGTGTAAGCATTAATGTTATGCTATTTGAATTTGAATTTTGTATTTGAAAGCCCGCTCAAAATTATTCAGATATTATTCTCATTGAGAGCAATTCCTTGTCTATGTTTTCTCGTTGGTCCAGTAGTTTTGGCATTTCGGATCGATTATTCTCTCATTCTGAGAAGGAAGAAAGCACGAATATGAAGACACTGTAAATTTAACATTCAACGGGAATGGTGAAGTATACTAATAATGGAAGATAAAGATCAGGACCCATCTCTCTCAAGTTTCTGAATCATATTTCTCTCGTCTATAGATCCATAAAAGAGTCCACTATATTTTACAAATACATCTTCACGTTCATTCCTATTAAAAGATCTGGCTCGCTTGGCTTTGATGGAGTCTGTTAAGTAGATTGATTTCATTTTTCCATTGAAATTTTGAAACATGTATAGTAGTCGCAATAAAATAATTTCACAACAAAATGCTTTTGAATCTTATAGTGTGAACACCATATTGAGCGCCTATATGTGGAACAAGATGTTTGTAGTTTATAATTTTGGGTTTCAACTATAGCAAGGTTATCAACTTACTTAATAGGCATTCATTTGCTGCAATCTCAAAACCTCGATAATCTACCCAAGAAAACTTAAATCCAATCAGAAGACAATCACATCTCATTTCAGGTATATTATTTTACCTATATATTATCCTCCTGATGAAATATAGATTCATGTCGCTGATTGTATGATTGGTGATACCAACCGATTTTTCCTAATGATTTTCTGTAGATGACTATATTGAGTTTCCTGTTTGGAAGAAATATAGTGCAATGATGTGCAGGGTGTGGAGAGAAAGTTGCAAGAAATTAACATCAAATATGTGAAATGAAATGTGGAGGAAAGAGGGATATATGTGGATTAGCTCTTCATCCATTACCCTGATTTCTATATGATTGAGATGTGCAACTGTGAGAATATTGCAGTGGAGCAGATCGCGAGGTTTGCATCGGCCTGCAGTCTAAGATTTCCTTCTAATTTATGAACTCCACTCATAGGCGTTCAAAAGAAAGGGATATGTAAGAAAATTCAGTGAACAGTGATATAGAAAATCGTTATTGTGAGTTCAAGCCAGAGATAAAAAGAGTTTGTTGTGTAAAATATCAACCTTAATGTCAACCGTTCTTTTCATTTTCTTTTTCAAATTTCTATTTAGAATTGGTTGGAAATAAGTTTAGAATAAATACTAATAATCATCTCCTAGCGTTGTTTGTTCTCTTGTGATTTGAGGCTTTGACCCAATGAAAATATTGCAGGTGATGTATATCTACTTTGTTTTCCTATATTCCTGTAAAAATATTCCGTTAACATGGATTGTACTGTTGTTTTTTATCGTTGTTCTCCTTGTTGATATTTTATCAAAGGATTATTTCTTGACATTCCAAGAAAACTGTAGATAGGAACGATTGAACATAACTTAATTTTCAATTTCATAAATATATTGGAAAGTAAAAAAAATTGACCTCACTCCTTTTTTATTTTTAAATATTTCCAAAAACAGAAGACAAGAATAACTAAACTAACTCGACTTTGAATTTTAAAAATAACATGGAAAGTCAAAAATTTTAAAATAAAATAGGAGTGAGGTCAATTTTTTTTAACTTTCCAAGATATTTATGAAATTGAAAATCAAGTTATGTTCAATTGTTCCTATTTGTAGTTTGCTTTGAATGTCATGAAATAATACTTTGATACAAATATCGACCATGACAAAAAAAGAAAACAACAATACATGCCACGCTAACATAATACTATTACATGAAGATAGGAAACAACAACGGAATTATTATTAATATTTATTATAAAATTATCTGGAACCAATTTTGAATAGAAATTTTAAAAAGAAAATTAAAAGAACAATTGGCTTTAAGGTTGATAATTTACATAGCAAATTTTTTTCTCTCTGTCCTTCACTCACAATAATCATTTGCTCTGTCATTGTTGACTGAATTTTCTTACATATCTCTTTCTTTCGAATGTCTATGAGTGGAGCCCGCTAAGTAGAAGGAAAACTTAGACTGTAGGCCGATGTAGACCCCACGATCAGCTCCACTAGAAGATTCTCATAGTTGCATATCTCAATCATATAGCAATCAGGATCATATATGAAGAGCTAATCCACATAAATCCTTGTTTCCTCCACAATTCATTTCACATATTTGATGTTAATTTCTTGCAACTTTCTCTCCACACCCTGCACATCATTGCACTGCAATTCCAAACACATGTGAAATTCAGTATAGTCATATACAGAAAATAAATAGGAAAATCAGCTGGTAATTACCAATTACATATGCAGCTATGAATCTCTGAATCATAAGGATAATATAGGTGAATAATATACCTGAAATGATATGTGATTGTCTCTTGGATTGATTTCAGTTTTCTTGGGTACATTGTCCATGTTTTGAGATTGCAACAAATGAATGCCTATTTTGTACTTAAATAACCTACGATAGTCGAAACCTAAAATTATAAATGATTTGAAAATGTGTTGGATAACTTGTTATGCTTTTCAAGAACCTCCCACTCAGTTAAACAAATAAAAGATCTAGCTTGTACTTAACTTTTGTGGAAATGTTTACTTGAAACATGTGTATGTTTTTTAATTGTTTAAGTGCTTTAAGTCCATTTGTTTTTTCTGAAATTAAACATGTGTAACAGCCATATAATGCAACAAATAAAAATCAACACATAACATCAAATTTAATGTAGGAGTTCACCTGAATATCATGGGCTACGTCTCCTTGAGCTTTTGTCATCTTGACTTGGCTCTTTGGGATTATGGCTAAATTTCTTTTACAATTTCCACACTTAACTCCAATGGTTACTGAACTAAACCATTGGGCTTAGAATACCATCTATACCCCTCTCATGGTTGTCATCACTCTGAAAACAGATCTAGGCTCCCTTAGACTTGATTCCTTTTGTCGGTGCTCTTGAGCTACACTAAGCTTCTCTATGGCACTAACTCCTTCAGAATTTTTTTTTTCCTTGAAACCTCACATACTGTCTCCGGCACATATCAGACCTTCAAAATGAGCACTGCATCCCCAAACTAGGCCTCCCTCCACGATTGGCCTAGGGCTGCCCAAAAATTCCCTGTGGCTCTTCGACATTTAGAAGTCTTAAAATGTATCTTAAAATCCCTTTTATGGATTCATAATTCCAAAAATTTTCATAATAGACTATTGGTTCACTGAAATTGGCCTCCGGCTGCTCCGGTTTGGCCTCCAACACCTAGTGGCACCCCTTGGCTCTCAAGTCAAAGAAAATTTCTCTGTGGGTTCTTGGCCTCTAGAAGTCCTCAAAAGCTTCTAAAAACTCCTCCATTGGATTCGGAAGTATCAAGACATTCAAAAATGACTATTGGTTTTCTGTATAAGGTCTCTAGCTGCCCTGGTTAGGCTCTGAACTGCTACTGCCACTTGTTGGCCCTAGTGGCCCCTAGAACTTCTATGAAGTATCTCAGCCTTCAAAATTCCTCTACAGACTCTGCAAACCACACCATTAGTTCTAGAACATCTGAACCATCCAAAATTGACTATTGAATTCCCGAGAAAGGCCTCTAGCTGCCCTAGTGAGGCCTCATTCTGTTGCTGGCCCCTAGAACTTCACTGAAGCTACATCTCATGAAGAAGTCCTCTTATGGCTCTGCAACCCTCACCAATGATTCTGGTAATGTTTGATATAGTCAAAATTGACTATTCACACTCTCAGAATGGTCGAATCTAGCTCAAGATAGAGCTAAAACAAGATTTGTCCAATGACACCCAAAAATCCTCCACCAAAAATGAAGGGACTGGACTTAACTCCACTTATATTTAAAAATTATGCCTAAATTGGTGCACCCACCATAAATTCCGCCAATATAAACTGGATTAGATTAGAGTTAAACACGGATTATCTAGGCGGATAAGTAGAGTTTAATGCTAAGCGCATTTTAGGCGCTAATGACCATGATTTGTGGACTAACCACATTTTAGCAATAATTAAACATCATTAAAAGAAATTCTGCCATTTATTTTAGTGCCGAGTAATTGGCGTTTGGTCACATGAGGGAGGAGCTGGCCCCTCCAGGCCCCCATATGCGCCCAACACAAAATTTAGGTTTAAACTGCACCACCAATGGTTAAGAACCACTTGTGTAGCTGAACGGTAAGACTCGGGCACTGCAGGTGAGAGGTCTCGCGTTCAATTCCGGTGCAGCCCAAAAATTTTAAATCATTGTATATGGGCCACGTGGCGACCTCCAGACCTGCCATGTGGTATCCTATGATTGGCCCAAACCAAAACATCGTACAACCAACAATGAATCAAAACCTGCCACTTGTCAAAATTCGACTAGTCCAAACGAAATATTCTGGGGAATATTCTGAGGAATATTTCGTAGAATATTTTTTTTAATTTTCCCAAATTCCAGTCAAACTTGGTCAAAGTCCAAAAAATTTCGTTTACTGGACTTTTCAAACTGTGATAACTTCTTCATTCGATGTCGGTTTTTCGAACCGTTCACAGTGTCGGAATCAAGAAGACGAGATCTATCTGGTTGCTTAGGATCGGCACACTTCCGAACACTTTGAAATTTGAGCTATCACTTAGTTCCATGATCCAGTTCTGATCACACCTCACCATTAGGAATCTTTTGGACCCCAAAAGACTGATATGTTGATTTGTACATTAAATGAGAGTACAACAGCCTATTCTTTTCAACCTCCATACACTTGCCTTGCATGGCTTAGGGCCTTTGAACCACAACCCGAATGTAGTCAACACTTCCCTTCTTGGATGCGCTTATCCTCCTATCAAGAACTGTCTTCCTTGCACTCACTTAGAAATTTCTGGCGAGAAATCTACAGAAGGTAGCTGAACATCATTTCCTTGATCATCAATCCAAGGTGGCTCAAACAAACGTGATATTACAATGGAAAACATACATACAAAACCGAAATTTTCAAATGTACAATTGAGTGTATGTCTTACTGTGTCAAGAAGTCAAACCACTTTTTACCAAGCCACTTCCACGGAGACTTTTGCTGCTGAAAATCTTCTTCATGTGTAACATCTGTTCTCACATCAATGATGGAATACTTGGTTCCAATTTTTCCAGTCTTTCTATCCTCTTGCTTCAAATGCTTAGGATTCTTAGTTGGATGCAATGTCCAACAATGGGAACCAACATGTCCCCTCTTCAGGCAACATGTGCAATTCTTTTGCACCTTATTTACAAGTTGCCTTTACCTCAACTACTTCTTGTATGCCTTCATCCTCTTCCAGCATCTCGAAACATCATGGTTAAACATACCACAATATGCAGAGAAATTGTTTCTTCCATTCAAGCATGCAGATTTTACATGCTTATCAGAAACATAATCAACTTGACTATGGGATGAATTATACCTCAAATGTTTCTTTGCATGTCCATATTTTTTGCCTTCATGATGAGATGAACTAGTAGACGTTCTGGCTTCTTTTTGCAGAATAACATCAGTTTTTTATGTCTTGATAGTTGTTCGAACTCGCATGCTCGACATAAGCTACATGTATACAATCTTCTTGCTGCAACATAGGCTTCAAAAAATGGCAATAAACTTGACATGTTTGTGATTTATAACTTGGAACAAAAAAAAAAATTGAAGTTGCCTCCCATTCCTTCATGGCTTTGGAGTCTTTGCCATAAGATTGAACATAACCAAGACCAAATTTCTTAGGTCGTTCCTAAACCAAAATAGGATCAATCATGCCTTGTGAATTCTTGCCTAAAACCTTTCCTTCATAGCCCATTTTAAACATTAAATTGGACCCTATATCTCTAGTGTGCTTTTCCAATGAACCAACACATCTATCTGAAGAGGAAATTGAAGACAAATTTGAGTGAATTACCTCTGCTTCACGCATGTTATTGGTAAAAGCCTCTTGGGCTTGATGGAGCTTCATCTCCATCTCATGCATTCTTTGAAGAATTTCTTCCTTCTCTTGCTTCATAGCAACCAATTGCTCATGAAGTCTTGTGCTTGCTCTTCTATCTTCAACAGAATTTGCACCATGTCCTTCAGGATGTAGAAGTCTTGCTTCATATCTTAATTGAAGAATCTTGTGAAGGAGGAGGATTTTGAAACCTCACTTGAAGAAGTTTTCATCATGAAAATGAACAAAATAACTTCAACGAAATTCACAAAGCTTTCAAAAACTATTGACAAAGCTTTTGAATAAAATGTTTGTACAGTTAAACTCTTCTTCAAGCAGCCTTGTGCAAACAAAACCTCTTGTGCTTCAAGGGTTTCCTTGATGTCCTTTGGTTAAGGAAGATGCCTTCTTCCTTCTTATCCTCTACTGAACTTAGCTAACAATAGCTCTCCCTTCACCTCTAGCAAACTCAAGCAACAACCAGTTTGCAAAACAGTCAAATCCTTTGCACTGTTTAAACACCTTTCAAGTCAAACAAACAAGCTATTGCTCTATCAATCAAGCAACCAAGTGCTTTGATACCAACCTAATCTGAAAATGGGTTGGATAAATTGTTATGCTTTTCAAGATCCCCCCACTCAGTTAAACAAATAAAAGATCTAGCTTGTACTTGACTTTTGCGGAAATTTTTACTTGAAACAGGTGTATGTTTTTTAATTATTTACGTGCTTTAAGTCCATTTTTTTTTTCTGAAATTAAACATGTGTAATAGCCATATAATTTAGAAAATAAGCATCAACACATAATAGCAAATTTAATCTAGGAGTTCACCCGAATATCGTGGGATACGTCTCCTTGAGCTTTTGTCATCTTGACTTCGCTCTTTGGGATTATGGCTAAATTTATTTTACAAGTTCCACACTTAACTCCAATGGTTACTGAACTAAACCAATGGGCCCATCTATATCCCTGTCATGGTTTTCATCACTCTGCAAATAGATCTATGCTCCCTTAGAATTGATTCCTTTTGTCGGTGCTCTTGAGCTACACTGAGATTCTCTATGGCACTAACTCCTTCAGAATTCCTTTTCTATCCATGAAACCTCATCTTCTATCTCTATCACATATTAGACCTCCAAAATGGACTGATCATTTGCTCAAAATGAGCACTGCATCCCCAAAATAGGCCTCCCTCCACGGTTGGCCTAAGGTTGCCAAAAAATTCCCTATGGCTCTTCAACCTTCAAAAGTCTTCAAATGGCTCTGCAAATCCCTTAAATAGATTCATAATTCCAAAAATATTCAGAATAGACAATTGGTTCACTGAAATTGGCCTCTGGCTGCTCTAGTTTTGCCTCCAATAGCTGGTGGCACCCCTTGGCCTTAGGGTCAAAGAAAAATTCTTTGTGGGTTCTAGACCTCTAAAAGTACTCAAAAGCTTTTGCAAACTCCTCCATTGGATTCTACAGTATCAAAAAAATCAGAAATGACTATTGGTTTGCTGCATAAGGTCTCTAGCTACCCTGGCTAGGCCCCGAACTGTTGTTGGCACTTGTTGGCCCTAGTGGCCCCTGGAACTTCTCTGAAGTATCTTGGCCTTTAAAATTCCTCTACACACTCTTCAATCCATACCATTAGTTCCAGAACATCTGAAACATCCAAAATTAACTATTGGATTCCTAAAAAAGGCCTCTAGTTGCCTTCGCTTCATTCTGTTGCTGGCCCCTAGTGGCCCCTAGAACTTAACTGAATCAAAATATCACCCAGAAGTCCTTTGATTGCTCTGAAACCCTCACCAATGAGTTAGGAATGTTTTAGATTGTTGAAATTGACTATTCACACTCTCAGAATGGTCGAATCTAGCTCAAGATAGAGACAAAACAAGATTTGTCCCGTTATTATCACTCCAACAATTCATAGGGTTGTTAATCTTTTTGTTTTAAAGAATATTAGAGGTAACCACAAACCTACTTTTAAGCTTAGTATCTAGCCTTCCTAATTCTTATATAGGGCTCTCTCTATATGATTTAACTTTGTTGTTTTTAGTTGATTTTAGGCTAGTTATGTAAGATTGATTGAGTTTTGATTTTGATTTGGTTTGGTGGTGGAATCACTGATTTAGATGGATAGATGTAGGTTTGTTTTACATTGGGCTAATGGAGTCAATGTATGAAGCAACATAGAAAAATCAAGTTCTAAAGGGAAGTGTTCATAGGGCAAGGTAGCTAAGTAGAAATTCGGGGCTTTAAATTTTGAGCAAATGATGTGATGCGGGGGCTAGCACACGTGCCAGAATCTTTCCTATCACATGCATATAAGAATGTACTTCAAAAACTGCCCAATAAAACTTCCCTTTCGGGCAATTTACAACAAATACATGCGGAAGCTTTCACCTTCATTTATAATCTCAAGGTTTACTTCAATCAGTTACTTGAAATTTATACTCAACTCACCCTTTGTTATAATATCGTTTCACCCAATTCCAATATCCTTTATAACTCAATCCCACTTTCATCAAAACCTTCAATCTTTATATATAAGGTTGTTTAACTAGGCAACCTCCTCTGATTCAAAGTCAAATTTGACTAATTGACTTCCAAAAGAATATAGTTTATTACATTGCCACTTCAATTCTCAATTGCTTAGTAATTAGAGTAAACAAACCTTGATATACCAATTCACCAGATTCACACAACAAACCTGTCTGCGCTCTTACTATATTTACCCAATCGATCACCAGCACTGCGCCTTTTCCAACATCTGTGGACTGCAGTTTTCATAACTCGGCACTTTTACAAACAAATGTTTGAATCAATTTTAACGCTAATTCTGCTCTCGCATGTCTGCCAAACTCAACGCATCAATGACTTCATACTTCACCGGTTGACTTTGTCTAATTGGACAATCAATGCCACCGAAACTTCCTCCATTTCGCTTCACTCCTTCACTGTAGCAATTACATAAAGTTCAGATTTGTTCAAACGCTGAATAATATTCAACCACGACTTACCAGTGACATTACATTAGTTATGCCTCTGCAATGTGTGCGTTGACCCACACAGCAAACCTCGACCACACCAGTTTAAACTGTCAACGCAATCCAATTGCGCCTCTCCTTCTTCGGTTTTGACCACGCTTCTTCTACTCACCTCAATGTCCGGCTAGGAAGATTCAAAGCAAATCTTTCATTTGAAATCGAATATCTACACATCGCTTCAACTAAATTCAGAATTACCCATTCTTATATCCTGTACACGTTCATGATTATTTGGGTCGATCTTGCAACAGTTCTGTCGCTGCATACAATTCACATTAACCAGAATTCAATGACGAATATTTTAATATGATGTAAATAAACAGCAGAGAAACCGTCAAGCCATTGGAAATGAATCCTTAATCCAACAATGACTCAACCTTTCACCGGCCTTACATAAACTCAACGGTCTTAATATAATTCGATGTCAGATTACATCGATTTCAATCGGATTTTGAGTTCTACGTTTTCATATCTGAGCAAACAAAACTACGCTGCTTCAGGTAATTTGCAACGCAACCACTAGCCGGATTTCTGATTTATTACCTCGCTCTTACCTTAACCACAGCTACTCAGCACCGAAGTTCAATTCAAATTTTCTTTAAACAATTGCGCTCTTCAATGAAGTCGACTTCCCAAAGTCGATATGCCAATCCCACCTAATTGACATTAAATCTAATCCTCGTCCAGGAGGTTTAATGCCTCTTACTGCGTCTTGTCAACAAGTGCTCATTCAATTAACAATTGTGATATCGATTCCTTCAATGTGTGCAAAGACATATTTCAGAGCTTCTTTCATAAATAACTCAGGACTTATTTAAATCAAGCAGATTTTCACAAAATCCATCCAACAATACTCACCCAATTTACAGTATGATATGGGTTAACTGTGGTACCAGATATCCAATATCTGCAGGTCGATTTTAGTGTTGCTTTGAAATTTCATCAACTAATGTTTGTAATTCACACATACAATGTTTCCATATTACAATTGATCCATGCGCCAACCATTTTTTTCCACCGGAATTAATACATTAATTAACCAGCAAATTAAATACCAGCAAATTCACCATTTCAATACAGAAATTGAATTATACCCGAATTGACTAAGTTAAGGTGCATAACTCAAAACCAACACTTTCATAAAAGTGAATTTACTTATAGAAACATTTCTTTGTGGCCTGATTTACAATTCATTGGCCCTTACAATCTGCCCGAAGGCTTGCAGCCTTGGCTGTTCAAAACCTGCTCTCAACCACTCTCACTATTCAAGTGTCTCATTTGCCTTTGAGACCTTCTAATTTATACAAATTTTAAAATGATCTAATTTAATGCTTTATCCCTTCAATTCCTCAACAAACCCCTAAATCTCTCCACATCCCTAAAAGATAGATCTTTATCTACTAAACCTTTCAACAATTCTAACTTAGATTCCATTATTAATTCTAAATAATCCTAGAAACTAATTTCTCTCACATTTACAAATTCTCACAAATGATTAATTAAAATATAATTAATCACTCAAAATAATATTAATATTTACATGAAATTTAATATTTCTTCAAACAATAATAGAAACCCCTAACTTAGATAAAATATAAGGTGTTTTCCTGCAGAGCAAATGCTCTACATCTTTGATGAAATGGTTAATTGCAGGATGGGAGATAAATTAAGGATTATCGGATCTAAATAATGAGGGAAATAACGAGTAAGTCGAAACTAGAGGGAGAAATTAGAATTCCTAATACGGATATCGAAGAAAACATAAAAATGACTAACGGTTCAAGATAGAGTGTTTAAACAAGTTAATAATATTCCAGTTATCACATTTAAATTGGAAAAAATGCAAGTATGCGAAATACTTAAGAGAAGAACAATTTAACAATAAAAGATACTTCACTGAAGTGGCCCAACACATGAATCCTATAATGAAATGCCTTTATTCCTTAGTCCAGTTTACTGACTTGAAAATGTTACAATAAACCCCATAGTTCTTAGATCAATACAACTATAGAAATGTTTAGCAATCCACCCTCAATACTTCAAACTATGAAGTATTTATACAAAAACTATTAGAAATATCCAAAATTGTTTTTAGGAATTCTTCAAGGAAAAATAAATATCTTCATGCAAGAAGATAGAGAAAAATTTCTAACTAATGCAAGCTATCCCTCGTTTATTTGGATTTCTTGTTTGCTTGTTGATATTTTGTTGCTGTCTCTCTTTTGTTGTTGCTCAATGTGGTACATCTTGTATGATGTTGAGTGTCCTTTAAATTGGTACGTTTGTGTTGCGATTTATCTCTATTTTAACTTTAAACTCTGTCTTTCATCTGATACTCTTTAACATGTCCCTATTTTCACTTTGACTGTTGTGTTTTACATTAAATTGCCTGTTCTATTTTCACTTTGATTGTCCTGTTTACTTTTATCCTTCAAAGTAAATCACATAGTTTCTCCCAAGCTTCTGCATCTGGTAACTTGATTTTCACCATTCTTCTGAGAATTTCATATGCTTCTGTGTACTTCGCAAAAGTGGGCTTGTTAATGAAAAGATTTTTTACCTCATGTTGTAGGTAAAAGAGGTTCTCAAAACTCTGATAAAGCATTTTTCCTATAGGCATTCCCTTCATGGAGGAGTTGTTGGCTTGTTCCTTTGCCATTTCTCTGATTTTCTTATCATAATATTCATGTTTCATCAAACTGTCATTGATAACCAGAGGATTTGGCAGGCCTTTTTGCCTCATAATATCAAATTTAACAATGAATATGGTTATGGAAAGTTCCATGTTTTGAAATTTTTCTTCCAGTTGTACCATCAAGTTCCTTTTAGAAATCACCTTTCTGACTTCAAGAATTGTTTATGTATTGTCACTAATGCCAATTTCTTCCATTTCCTATTTTTTTTGCGGAATTAAGAAATTTTATGATTTCATTGGCCTCTTCTGGCTTTTTACCAAGTTCTTCCTTTACTTTCTGAACGACTTCACTTGCTGCTTTGATAACATCCTTCTGTTCATAAATAAATTGAATGGATGGCCAAATATCATTGACAGATTCAATGACATTGGCCCACCGCTGTTGCTTGGCTTGGGAAAGTGGTTCTTTCAATGTTAACTCTTTCTCCTACTTTTGTATTGTTTTATACAATTTGTTTGAATTATGTACTTCATTCTTGTGCATGGTTTGTACTAGTATCCTCTCATCCTCTAGACTTTTGATTTGTTCTTTAAGTCTATTTATTTCATTAGTCTGGATGGAAATTTCTTGCATTTCTTTAACTAGTTTACCTGCTTCATCATTAGGTTGTGATGTTGCTATAGATGACTCTGTAGCTAATGTAGTGGGAAGTGTTGTAGCTACTAGAACTAATGTGGCCAATCAATCTGCTAAAGTAGAAGGAACTGTTGTAGTGACTGTAGGAATAGCAGTGACAGGAATTTCTTCCATACTGGCCTTTTTCTCTTGCACTAACTTATCCATCTCATTTTCCATTTCTTTCGATTGGGTAGTTAACTTAAGAATGAGGTTCATCATCTCATCTTTTTTGCTCTCATCTTGTAATACTTCTTTGCCCTGTGGATGTTTAGTAGCATGCAATTTGTGTTGTTTCTTTAATGCAGCAATGTCTGCATTCTTTTTCTTTATGAGTTCTTTTGCAACTTTGATATTTTTAGGATCATATCCTACCTCTATGACCAGTTCTTCCAATGATTTAATTTTGTTGTCTTTGGCTTGTGAGGAATATTTTTCTAACTTTAACTGTCCTATGATGTTTTCTAGAGTATTTTGAATCTTTTGTACACTCATGCCTTTATTAGTCATGGTAGAATACAACATTTCACCAGCTTGCTTATGAAATTCTATTTGGTCTATAGGATGAAGATATTTGGCTTGAACTTCATATGATGTCTTCTTATAATATGCTGATGACTTAGGATGTTTCACTGTGGGTTGTAGGAAGGTCATTTGAATCTTCCTGGTCTTGTAGTCAAATGCTAAAAGTAACCTACTTTGGTCACTTGGTGTTTGTTTCCAGTATTGGGCATAAGTATCTACTTTTAATGCCTCATTTTTTTGTTTGATTTCTTTGTACTTCTGCATGATATCATGTTCTTTATCTGCTGGCTAACTTGATGAAGACACGTCAACACTATGTTGTTTCTAAATAATTTGAGTATTGGATGTTGAAGGCTAGTGACTTTCCTCTAAAACTGCTGGAGGTGCATTATCTTTTACCACTGTATCAGTTTCCATGATCTCAATAGATTCAACTTTTTCATTTACAGGATTTAATTTGGGCTTCTTCCTGTAGATCAATTTGAATTTTGTTTCAGTGGTGGTTTGAGTTGAGTATGATCCTTCTTCTCTGACTCTCTTGGAGTTCCTATCCAGTGGGGCTGGAGTTTGCAAGATGGAACTAGTATCACCTTGCTTCTCTGCCTCTTTTAAAATGTTCTCCAACCATTCAGACTAATTGGAGTATTTCTCAATGTCTGGCTTGGACTCATGGACAAAAGGGGTTAACTTAAATTTGATTCTTAGCTTGCTGATAACTCTTAAAGGATCATAATTCCATTTGAAGCTTTCATTGAACTTAAACCCCTGAAGACACTTTTATGCGTGTTGACCAGAAGTCATGTTATTGTAGATGAAGGGACCAATTTGGTTTTTTATTTTAAACTGTGTTTTCTTCTTGGCTGATAGAAAGTTAACTTCATCAGAGTTAAGAATCTACCTAATATACTCAAGTGCAAATAACCTCATTGGGAGGTATTTTGGTGGCTTATATGGGGTTAGCTGACAACCATAAACTCTAATATTTTTGTGGTTTTGATAAATATACCAATCTCTTGTCTTACTGTGTTCTAATAACTGCAAAACCTTTTTTTATCTCATCACTGACTCTTGGTTGAATGTTGCTATTCAGCATGTTGACAATTGGATAGATGAATGAGTCAATGAAGTCTGTGTATGTGAAATTTGTTGAATATTTCCTAATTAATGAAGTCCAAAAGACTATTGACTGAGGATTACCTTCAACATCTAGTTTTTGAAGGTTAATTGTAAATCTTTCAGATTGAAAGTATAGGAACATATGGAACATAACATATGAATACTTGAACACTCCCTCCCCGTGGTACTTAACCGCTGTTCATGGATTGTATCGTAAAGGACCGGGAAAATTGAATATAGAAGTAGGAGGTCGATTAGGGAGGAAATAGAAAGAAAACCTGAGATCTAAGCATCAATATTCTCATCGTTGAAATAACCCGTAATAGATGACAAGATGGTGATAATATGTTCATTTCTCTTTAGAAATTATTA
>JAXQQM020068318.1:30000-79322 GCA_034641835.2 Pinus albicaulis | reverse complement strand
TAGTAAGCCAGCCGGTGAAGCACATGAAATGGACGTGAAGCTAACCTTCTTGCCTTAGGGCCTCTTGCCACTACGATGAGGGGAGCCAGTCCTCTTCTAATTTCCCCCTATTGGTTGAGACGGGCTTAATGCCCTCCTAGTGTCAGGTGAGCCATCCTTCCTACAAGCCAATCAAGCAAGCTCGCAAGCCCATCCAACTAGCCAGCAAGAGCCATTTCACAAGTCAGTGGGAAAGCCGTCAAGCCATCAAAGCAATCCATGTCCTGCCCCACCCGGCAAGTAGTCAATAGCAAGCCAAGCCATCCAGCCAATAAAGCAATCCATGAGGGAAGAGCACTCAAACCTCCGTGTTATTGGGTGGGGGTGAGCCTGTCATGTGAGGATAGGAGTGTTAACGCTAACCATTCATATGGTTAGGCCCGATAGGGACTTGACTAAAGGGAGAGGAACAACTCTATTTTTGGGGAGGGGGTGAGGGTGAGCCTGTCGAACTCTCGACAACCGGAGAGGAACCCACTCTCCCGACCAAAGAAGGGACGAAGTCACTCACTATTCATATGGTGAGGGGGAGGGGCCCCAAAAGATAGGATGCGTAAGCATGACTCGACCACCGGGAGAGGAATTTGAAGAACCCCCGGGAGAGGGCCGCCATCAATTCAATATATTATATATGTAATTATGCATTCATGATCGATTTCAATACACTAGAAAATGCATATATTATATATTTGATTATGAATTTCTTCTTATTTCATTCTTAAATGCATATATTATATATGTAATTATGTGATCTCAGAATCGATCAAATCATATTTTGGTGCATGAAATTCATATGATCTGAGTTGATATTACTGTGTTCAATTCAGAGTTGGCCTTGCCCGATGCGGACAAGCGACTACGTTCCTTTCATTTTATATGTTACGGGGAAATAAATAACCTTCGACCAAGAGCTATTAACCGAAGCGAGTCCCCCACTGGAGATATGCGCTTAAAATGAGAACTCACTTTGCCTTTACTGGGTCAATGGCTAGAAATGAAACCGGATCTGGGACTGGAACTAGAAGAGATGCTAAGGGGACTGGATCTTTCAAACGAATGGTCGGTATGGCTCCTGCCTTTGCCTCTACCATTTATTCTTAAACCTTTTAGCTCTCGACCTGGAAAGGATGCCAGTGGATAAGCTAGAAGGTATGCTGGGCAAGACATCTAATCTATAGGAAGGTACACTAAGCAAGATGGTAGTGGGTAAACTTCATCAACAACAGAACCAACCGGATCAACTTATTCATCGCCGGGATCAATTGCTTAATCTGGACCAGGAACTGCTTCTGAGTATGGATTTGGATCTGCATTGGGATCGCTTATACTGGTGCTTCCTTAGCTATTGCTGCTACCCTTTTCTCTCTATTCGCTTTTACCGCTGGATCCTCTACATATGAATTAGGAACTACAGGCTCTAGATTTCTAACTGTCTCTGCCTTCAATCAACCTTCCTGCTGCCTACTTCACTCAACCTGCCTATCTCACCTACCCATCCATCATCTATCCCAGCCAATCACACTTAACCTGTTGGCCTAACCTACCTCACCATCAAGCATACCTCCCATATATTGATTCCTACCCTCTCATCCTCACTACCTCAGCATCAGACCTCACATGCAGTCATTTCCATCATCTATTCATCATTACTAGCCTACCTCACCTACCTTTATGCCTAACCTACCTGCATCACTCAAACTAACCAACGGAAGCTGAAGCAGTACCCAATGCCTAAAGGGAAACCACTGGGCGGGATGTACTTTTGGGGGCCCATAGAGCACTATAGATCTACGTTGCTTCGCCTTGAAACCTAAATCTAATTGGATTGAGATCTTTACGGCTAATAGTACTTAACTTAAAGGACTAAGGCAAGTAGTAACTTACCCTATGGATCTTAATAAGGCTATTAATTCTTAAGGCTTTCACTCTACGGCCTTATGGAGATGGCATGGAGATGGTTGTCTATAAGGCAAAGACTAAGGCTCTTCTCTTAAGGCTTCCATGGAGCTTAGTGCATGGACAAAGGCTAGGAGATATGGCTTTCACTCTATGGCCTTATAGAAATGGGAAGACCTTACTGCACTGCTTTCACTCCACAGCTAATAGTTCTTATTGCATGTGGATTACAACTACTCTTTTGCTAAGTACCTACTCTAGGAACTGCTATGGAGGAAAAGAAAGAACGACAATAGAAAGGCAAGTTGATGGTCCCTACGTGTTTAATATATTATGTCACATTGAGACGTTTTCACAAACACGCGCATCGATACATCCTTGCATAATAATTTGTAATCGTTGATGCACCCCACCTTTTGGGATAGGAGGAGCCACGATAGCAGCTTAAGCCTTGTGAGAAAGGGTTCATCCAAAGAGGTGCACCAAAAAAAACTTCTCCATGGCAATATCATACATAAATGGACTTTGTAAATGTCTCTATGGCGATATCATATAATAACAATGAGAGAACTAGAGATAATTACTACTCCTTCCTATCGGCTTCGGATTGTTGTGCATATAAGGGTTTTCCAGCTAGCTAGGTCTTATCCTATGGGGCTAAGGAATGGGAGACTCAAGTTCTTATTTTTTGTTGTTGGACGGATGGACACAACCTATATTGCTTACGCTGTTGTCCTCACCTATTGGGTCTAAGGAATGGGAGACTCAAGTTCTTATTTTGTTTGTTGGATGTATATGAAGGACACATGCATGCCGGGACTTTCTCTAGCCCCTGTGAGTAGGCCCCTCCAAGTGGTTCAACGACCTCCTGGGATGATGGTTGGAATGAACCTGCACTAACCACGTCCCCGCTATGGCGCTATGCGGGTTGTCCCCTTGCCGGTGCTGTTGTCCTGTGCCGGTATCGCTAACACTTGCCTGTTGATGAGGCCTGAACGGATCGCTACCGCTTACAATGTGCACTATAAACACTTACTACTTACTTGGGTTGGGGTCCCTCCCACTCGCTTGCTTTCTGAGGAGAAGAGCTTAGAATCAACATGACTTACGCAAGTTCCTACATTTTTTACTATGAATGCCATGATTATGCTAATTAAGCTTAGTTTATCACACTACTCATTTGATTACTATAAGTACGCTTGTTTTACAATGACTTGTTCTAATATAAGCATGTACTGAGTTCATACTAGTATTGTAAAGATCATAAAGCTCCATATCTTATGGGTGTACTGTGAGTATCAAAGAATACAGACCATTAAGTAGCTAGTATTACAACTATTGATTAGATAACACATTGGATTACTACTAGTTATAGTAACAATGATCAAGCATGGTAACTATATTTCTATTTCACCTATTGTAACATCAATACAATGTCTCACTATTCCATAATGTATAAGCACTTGAATAAGATATGCACTTGTATTGATTACATATATGAACCTGTAGTCAATCATGTTTCCATATTCATCACATAGTTTGATGTTTTTATCCTATGATCTATCACCATAACTCAACATAGCTACTAGTTCAACCTTTTCATGGTAAGCTTTAACCTCATAACCTAACCTGAGCTATCTCCATTATAATGAAGTAGAATAAGGGATATGTTGAATACAAGCTAAGACCTCTTTGTTAAACCTACATTATTATCCATAATACAGGTGAATCCAAGCCTATTAAGTAGTAAGAGAGTTCAAGCATATTGTAAGTATACTTGGATTTCATGATTGCTTGTATGTGTAATAAGCTTGTATTACGATCTAATCACGTTACAATAATAATGAGATTTATTGGTCATGGATACTATTGGAACAAATAAAGCAATGAGTGATCCATAATGAATGAGGTGCCTTAAATGATAGGTAGAGCTTATATGTAGTGACTAATACAACATGAATAAACAGGCAAATGCTTATGGTGTAGAAGCTAGCTCACTAGTTTACATGTAAAGCTTAAGGATTTGTGTTCTTGATTCAATGGAGTTCATAGTATACAAGGATTCAACAAGCATTACGTATTAAACATAACCTTACTTTGTACTTTCTTATGGATTGACACTAGTAAGTATTGTTTGTGCTCAACCTAGTCTCCTAAATTGAGTTCATTTAATTGTCAACCAGGGTTGGTAAACTGCTGAAGTGAAGTGCACTGTATGTGCCTAGGTGTTTGTTTCCTAATGCGTTGTGTTTAGTGTTTTATGATGTTTTTGGTCTTTTATGATGATTTATGATGTTTTTGGTCTTTTGATGGTTTTTATGTTCACAAGGAAAATGACTAAAAAGCTAGTGGAAAGAAGCTACTGGTTAAAAACAGAGTGAAGCCTAATTGGTTGATGACAAATGATAAATGCAAATGCAAATACTAAAACAGAATCAAACCTAAACTATGAATAAGCAGAATACAAAGCTTGATAATGACTTCAAGAAAATGAATCAAAACATAAACTTAACTTGTCCAATTCTTTCATTAAAGGTATTTTGGAAGAGCTTGAGAAATGGTCAGCTAAGTATACAAATTATCCTAACTAAACAATTAAACAATCATCTTATAATGATACAACATTTTATCCATGATTAAAGATTTGTTGAAACATATTTGGAGAAAAACATTGGTAACATCATAAGATCTCTACTCTAAGACTAGCTCCTAATTCTATTCTGCAACTTAGTTTAACATCACTAAACCTTACTCAAAAGTTATAGTTTTCTTTTTTAAAGTAGTATTTTGAGGAAAGGCTTTGTTTATGAAATGATAAAGAGGTTGCAAAAGTACTTCAGGCCTTGGGATGATACTGTCTTCTGTTCAGATGGTTATGAGTCAATTATAGATTTGGAACAAAAGAGGTTTTGTAAATAATGAAGGCTGTATTGTTTAAGTTTAACAACTAATGTAATCTAATATGCAATGGATGACAACTAATTGTGGAATGTAAATACAATGAGCTAAGCTAAAACTGAACTAAGATGTCACTAGTATACAATAAACAGTGCTGAACTAACAAGCCATTATCAAACTTAAAACAAAATAACAGAGCATGAATTGAATGCAATTTGACTCCGGAGTACCCTAACTAAGTTATCATGCATTAATCTATGTGATTCTACAGCCTGGTTTTTCCATCATGAATGGTATTTTGGAAGAGCTTGCTAGAACAATCCTTGCTGTACAATTCAATGGTAAGTAACTCCCTAATAAGTCTTGTTTCATAATAGTTACGAGTCTTAGTGTAACCAACATACGTGATATAAGTATCTGTATTTCAATTAAGTCGTATACAAGCTATACCGATCTGTATTGCTTACTTTTTCTGTGTTCTTACTACTATAAGGTAGATTACGGATATACTGTAATCATACTATCTGTTACATATCATTGAATCTAAGAGTGTTAACAAGGCTAATAGATTCATGGGATTACATTATGGAAACATCATAGCTTAGTTACACTGTTATTACTGCTTAACTAGCTTAATCCTGTAACTAATACGAGCTTTATTACATATACCAGTAATGAACGGCTTACTATTTGTAACAATGAACATGAAGCTTACAAGGATACTATGTGTGAAATCACTATGTGTTTTATTTGTTATACGTATAAGCCAATCCACTAGTTTTTCTCTACTAATGCGATACAAGTGATTACAGTTGTTTGCAGCTATGTTATGAGGTGAATCTTAGTCATATAAGCTTATACACTATTCAAGCTCATTACAACCTCTAACTAACCAGAACAGGCAATATCAATAATAAAACCTATCATAGAGTAGAGGTATAGTATGATTCCCTATTAGAGATACGGTTTATCACAGCTTGCTTGTTCATCTATAGATTTGCTTTATTATAACCTTGTACATGTTACTAATATAGCTTGTGTTTCCATATTAGCTAAGCTTAACTTCCATATCGTGATTGATCACGTGTAGTTATGATTACAATACGGTGATTTCCATATTTGATCTTATTACTGTGATTATTATCAAACTGCTTAGAGCTTGATAGGTGATGCTTTGGACCCATATCTAAGCTTTCACTAATGGGAATACTACAACAGCAATAAAAACCATATCATAGTTGCAATGGGTTACTCATATGATAGCACTCTTTTTATTACTCTGCTCTACTAATGGTACTAGTGTAATTACCATAACTATTACATTATCATGTTTCATACCTGTACTAAGGCTTAGAGTATAAACCTCATTGTGCTTAGTATGCATCCCATGTTTGCCCTTACTTCGTATCCCATTGGTCATCGGGCAACCTATGTCTGCAACTAGAACAATGTATCGGGGTATAATGATAGAACACATAGACCTCTAGGATATGATACTACTAGTAATAAGCCCTACTTTAGTTACATCATTACTGCTATCACATTATCCGTATTCAACTAGTATGGATTCACTTAAGCTAACTAAGCATCATATATGTAAAAAAGCTTAGAGCTGCTTGATCAAGGTAATGTTGTCTACTAATTATACATGATAAGTATAGCCATTAGTTGAATATGAAGAAATAGTCAATCTCATATCACTCTATCCTTTAATTCCCTTTACATACTGTTCAGATATCATAGTAGATTCAGCAATGGAAATACTTAAAGTACTGTAATAGATCATGTTATTGGAATATACTTACGAGCTTATGTATTAGTAAGAGTGTTATCCCATATTATAATGGTAATAAGAGTCATAAGTAGCATAGATTAGTATGATCAATAGAACTGGATAGCTCGTATCGAACACTGCTAGTTTACACAGGTAATTGGTTCCATATCACTTACATGTTACTAGTCTCACTATTCATATCAGGAATTGAACCTAATCCATGTATTTCACGTATTCAATCTACATTCTAACCTGTTGAATATGAAGAAGCTTAAGCACAAGGAATAAGGACACAGTAATTGACCTATACAGGTTTGGTCATGTAAGTAATACGACTCTATTACTACTACTTATGATACTGGTGGTTCTTAGTACTATCCCTAATTAATCACACCTTAATATGGGACGGATAGGGTGATAGTTCTAGCCATACTAACTCATATGCTTACTTATCGTAATAAGGGTGATAGGAATCCATATAAGCTAATTATAGGAATCCATATAAGCTAATTACTAGGGGTCATAGGTTTCATCATGCTTGTACCACTATGACTAATCTGTGTTACTTAGTGCAATACAGCTTGTATTACTTATAGTTATATATGGCACTGAGCTTAGTGTAAAGCAAGAGGTCTATCACTATCTCTACTTTATTTAATATGTAATCACTATGACTAATAAGCACCTGTATTAGATATGAGTGAACTGTGCTTAAACTTGAATGACAGTCTTGTCTTACCCCAACCAGCCCTCCAATCCAATTTCACAATCATCAAACCCTAGTCAAACATGAAAAGACACTAGTCACTTATTGGAGTCTACGAGTTGCTCATTCAGTTTTGAGTTTCTTTTTGGCCATCTCCCTAACTGCTAGCTCACCTTAAATAGTCACCACCATATACTTGCTACTAGTAACCTATTCATATGAGTCTAGTTGCTCGTTGACTAGTAATCATCCTATGTAGGCCTAGTCGCCCATTGACTGTATTATCACTTTTTACTATATTGAAAAGAGCCCAATCTCATAGAGGACTGTGGTGACACGGGTTTTATTGGTTACGGTGAAATAGGGCTTATCGGGCAGTTGGGTTTCCTGGTGGTTTAGTCAAGAAAGAAAAAGCTAAAAGGCCTTCCGAAGATGGGTTATATGTCCGGCGGGGTACCTTCGTTTCCTGGGTTTTCTCTTTCATAAGTGGTTCATTTCTTTCGGCTAATATTAATATCAAGATCCTCGTTCATCATACTAAAAAGATCCTAAATCAGATCCTATATCATACTAAATGATATTCACTCACTTTTCATTCCTACTCACTCTTTATATTTATACTTCCTACTTTACCAAATATATAAGAAACTCTCTATCCAAAGGGCAAAAGTCGGAGGAGGGGGGGGTGCGTGTAAATGCATGATTCTACGGTGGTGATCTGCTAATCAAATGGCATAAGACTAAGTAAGGTTTTGGGTGGTAAAAGGGAGTGTAGCCGAATCAATTGTCGAGTGTAGAATTGGTGTGGTCGTTTGGTTAGGCAACGCACATTGATTGGGATAGTTCAAATTGATGACTTCGGGACCGGTAAGCGCGTAGAGGGAAATTCGTGTGATGCGCCCTTGCTGCTCTAAGTCCTAAGAATTGGTAGCTGTGATTGCTCTGTTGCAGCTGCAGAGTGATGGTAGCTTTGATTCCTCTGTTCAAGCTGCTGAGTGATAAAGTCATGGAGAGAAAACCTTCCTTCCCGCGCATGCATGAGTATCAGTATGCTTTATACGGTTAACGGTGGGTGCACTAACAAAGAAAATAAGGGGTAGTTTTGGAAAGAAAGGGTCAGGGATCGCTTGTTGCCTACTTGGGTACAGCCAACAACTTAGCTTGGCAATGAATTAAGGAAACCTTATAATGAAATAGTTTTTTTTTTATTGAAAAAGTAATCTTTAGGGGGTCCGATAATCTATCATCAGGACACAGAAGTAGATTTTATCTTTCATGAACATGGCACTTTTATAACGTTTACCTATGACTGGATGGATTGACCCGATTCAAGGCCTGCATCCCGCCATCAATAGCACCTACCGCACCCAATAAGCCTTACCACACGCCCTACCTTAAAAGCCCTTACCCTTATAGGAGTCCTAACACGATCCTCACGATTCCATACAACCTATGAGCCCTAGACAGCCCTAGACTGACATTATCACCTGGAGCCAGAGATAGGCACCTACTGCCTTTGGACTTTTCTTTTCAAACCTCTGCCTCTGACCTCACCCTTGGCAACCTACTTACACTCAGCCTTTGGAAACTCATCAAATTTCTACGTTGCCTCTACTTGCTTGAATGCTGCTGCTTATTAGGATGCTGCTCAAGTTGCTGGTGGTGCCCTTCAACTGATGATTTATGCGTGCTGCTATTTGCTCTACTGGTGGATTCACTACGAGATAGGTAAGGGATCGCCCCTTTTTCCACAATTACTTATATAGAGCGACTACTTCATAATCGTTAAAGACTGCTACAACTACTTCTAATTCATATATATGGCTAAGGGCTGCTTTCAAATTGGTTTTATCCTCTTTCGATCATTTGCACGAAGATCTAAATCGACACCCAATTAATTAATAATCGTTCAATACTGTGAAGCAGCCTTGAGCTATATATCAATTTATGAACGGATTTGGTTATAAGAATACCATATAACACATTGCAACTGAATAAACTGAAACTATATTCTAATCTTAGCTGCTGCTTCCACCTCTACCTATTTACTGGTGATCGGTCAATGGATTGATCGTGTTTTCATCAATGAGCGCACCTATCATAATACAGTAGAACTCGGGTGGTTGGTCCATTCCGAAACTACTAAGTATGCTGGCCCTCAACGCCATGTCTTACCCCTTCCAACCAACGAATCTCGAACTCATATCCATATAATGAAAGGACACTCATATATAAGGAATGGAACCTCCCTCAATCAATAAGGAATGAATGGGACCTTGCTAAGTAAACCCTCCATATCTGTCTACCTTTGAATAGATATCTCTGAGGGCTATCTCTGAGCATCGGCTAGCAAGGTGGGCATCATAAGTAAGTATACCTAGGTAGGCATTCCTGGGCCTTGCCTGGTGTGCTGAGGTAGGCATTATGCCTAGCTTGGTATGCTTAGGCGGGTTGGTACGCCTTGTATGCATAGGCTAGCTCTGAGCATCGGTTTGAAGGCAATTGGTGGGTACGCCTTGCCAGCTAGGCTAGGTGCCTTGCCTGTCATACTGAGGTAGGCATTCCTGTTATGCCTTGCCTGGTATGCTAGCTCTGAGCATGGGCTTGATGGCTCTGAGCATGGGAGCATATGCCTACAGGCCTTGGGAATGGATCCTTGAGGGCATGGGCTGGTCGCCTACCTCAGTTAACAGATATTATCCTTAAGGCCGGGAATGTATCCGACTAAATCTAACATCTAGAGTAATGTGTTGTAGTCAATAGAGGCAGACCCACCTAAAGAAAAGCAATGATTAATCTATCGCCTAGCATGGCGTCTTAACAACCCTTTCACTTGACCGGCTCTACTTGCTAAACTTAGAACATTCATGGGCTTGCTTATACACTTTAAGCAACTTTGCTATTTACTTTTGAAGCCGGAAGGATGACTGAAGTGGCACCGGAGAACCACCAGTCCTGCCTGGGATCGTGCGTAGAAACAGCCAGCCTTGATTGACGCCCGACTTATTATATCTTACGCGCTTGGGTTGGGTCGGCAGAACATAAAATTGCTATTTCATTTATGAATAAGCCTATTTGCCTTTACTTACGAGCATGCCTTCCACCCGTTCGATTCAATGCCTTCTTATATTTACGTGCGTGCTTGGGGTCGGCGAGCATATTACCTCAGCCTACGGGATTACCTTTATTTGTGAAAGCAACCAATTAATTATGAATGAAGACAGACCACATTTAGATGCTTGCTTGAATCTTAGTGCCATACTACCAACCACCCTTTTGACCAAACTCCTTTACTTACTACTGCCTTCAACCAACCTTTGTGAGAGGTCCACACGTGCCTTGCTTCAGGCAGGTCTTAGTTTAGTGGGTAGTAGCGGCACTATACCTTCTCTTTTCGGGACGAGCTTAAACACTAGTTATGAATTCAGACATCGGGAACTTTAGATGCTTCTTACTTGCCCGAACTTCAGTGTTTACCTACGCTATCAGCTCACCTTTTAGATTTACTCACCTAGAGATACTGCCTGCCCTATTATAGACTTACTGCATCGGACAGATGGAAGGGTCACATAGAGTATTGGTGCACGGGCTTCAACAACAATTGCTAAAAGAAAGATTCGTACTTGGGTGACTATTTCACTTTACTCTCCCACTCCGTGCCTTACTTATGTGCATGCCCTGTGTTAACCGCCCTTTATTTGTGAACTCTGCCTCACATTGTTGGACGGGCATTCCACAACACTTGCTTACATATTCTGGGGTACACTAGGACACCTATACTCTCCCTACTTTTAGACCGCTCAGTTGGTGGGTGGGATCCTCGGAACTGCCCGGATTGCTTCTATACAGCCAGAAAAATTGAGCAGAGATCAGATCCTGGGAACTTCAGCTGAGATCGTGAAACTGCCGTAGCTCACCCTTGCTCCCCCGATTCTAGATGGCACGACAGGCACGGATTCTCATTTCCCCCTCCTAGGGAGTTTCCACGCACGCACGATCCAACGATGGGTGGCTGTCCGAGAGTCTTCACCTGACCTGACCATCAGGTAATAAAAAATGAAACGATAATGGAAGGCAAGTCATTAGGCCAGCCAGCAGAGAGCGGTCAGTAGGCCAGCCAGCAGATACTTTGGTTTGGCAGGTCGATCTTTCTTGACGTGAAAGATTGTCCTCTCTCTGTCATTTCCTCTCTCTGTCATTCTTGATCGTAGTGCTGCTATTATATATGTACTTATGCATTGATTCCAGTCATGAAAGAATCTCTCCGGTCCGTCTTCAGCTACCCTTCTTCCTCTATAAACCCCTAAGCTCAAGCATCAAGCTCATGACCCCTAATCTCAATCTTTAAGCTCATGGATGGAGATAATGACTAATTCCTTCCTCAAAGCTCATGTGTTAAGATCCAACCCCCAAAGAGAAGCATTCCTCATTTCAAAAGCATGCATGAAGCTAACCCATTAAGCCAGACCTCTCCTGAAGCTGGAGATAACCTCAAAAGTTCAAGCATCAAGAGCATGACCCAGAAGCAAGATCACTTCCCCAAAGCTAAAGTATCCGGTTATTAGGAGCTGCTGAACAAAGACTAAAAAGAGACCTCCTAATCGCTTGTGTGGGCATAAAGTCTTCCTCATGCCTGAAGCTCAAGATGCAGGTTCTTAGGATTGGTTGACTGAATACTAACCAACCATACTAAGAAAGCTCAAGGTAGATGGTTTTATGATTTAAGGGGAGACTAACAAAGACAAGGTTTTTTGGCGTACAGAACAGAATAGGCTACTATAACCTCAAGCTGAAGCTCCTGTTTATTGTGTTTGGTGTTGTTCTTGGCTGAACGTATAACCCAGACTAAGCTAAATTGTGTTGGCATCCCGTAGATGTGTTGGCATCCCGTAAAAGCATCCACATCCTCATGCTCTAAAGGTGCAGCTTATGTTTGTTGTGATGGAATGACTTTACCTAACCAGACTACTCAAGCACCTAACTAGACTCCTAGCATCAGTTGTGTTGTTTGATGATGGATGAATCCTAACCAGACTACTCAAGTAAAGCTCAATCAGACTCTCTCTACCTGTCTCCTCTCCCGGTGGTCGAGCCATGCTTACGCATCCTCAAGCTCATGCTTTTTTTTGTGATTGGCAGAATGGAGCCTAACGGGAATATTCTACATTATGTTCGCATACTCCAGAAGTAAGCATGTTCTTCAAGCTCTTAGTTGGATGGAAGGTCAGAATGGAGACTGAAGCTACCGGTGTGTTGGCATATTGAAGTTCTGGTTTCTCATCTGGTTGTTCTAGGATTCAATCTATCATTTGTAAGTGTGTGAGGGAAGGAAGTAAGACTGTTGATATTAGGCAGTTCCTAGGGTTGTTTATAAGTGTTAAGGTTCAACTGGAGCTAGTCTGGTTCTAAGGGTCTAACGGGTGTTAGACGGGTAATCAGGTATACGGATTCCATCCTAAGCTAGTGTTGTAAGGATTTTTAGTATTGTTATGTCCTCAAAGCATCTTCGTAGTGTCTCTTAGAGTGTGCTAGTGCTCGGCTTCCTCAATGCTCAATCCTAAGTTCTGTCCTTGTATTCCTGGCTTCTTCCTTCTTCTGCGCATCTATCGGACCTCTGCCTTATGGTGTTTGTTTATTCAAAATACCTAATATCTAGCTTGGTTAAAGCTCCTTTAGCTCCTTATTCAGACCTCCCTGTTCTGGTTTCTTGGCTTCCCCTAGAGGGTTCCTTGGCCGATGGTTCCTTGGCCTAGGTGTTGGTTCTCTGGAGTACATGCCCCATTCTTCCTAAGCATCTTCCTAAGCTAAAACCTCCCCTTGAAAAGATTATGAATTCTTCATTCCTCAGAGTCTACTTCCTTTGTTTGTTCAGGTATAATTGAACCAGACCTTTCCTAGAATCTGCCTTGTGATGCTAATATCTACGATCTGAAGAATGTATCTTGGTTTTCCTCATATTGTATCCTTTCTCCTCAAGAGTGTTTGTTGTGCTTTCTCAGACCTTGCTCAGACTCCTTCCGCATCAGAGTGTTTGTTTGAGTGAGTGTGGCAGTGCTCGTCTTCCTACATGCTCCTTTTATGTCCTAAGAACTCTTTGTCCCTTTCCTCTCTTTGTCCTTCAGCTTCCTAAGCTAGATCGCGCATCCTGAAGCTTAAGAGTCTAGGCTTCCTCTGTTTGTCCAGGTCTAATCTATAACCTAACGTTGAATCTAGTCTGCTTTCTGGGGCTAATCAAGATCTGTTTATTTTTTATGTCTAATAGATCTCTTGTAATTCCTCAGTAGCTAGCTTTAGGAGGATAATAGCAAAGAAGTCTGAGGAAAATATAGCTCTTAAGCTCTGTGTCAGGCGAAAATGTATTTGTGGGGTTCGGATGTCAAATCTATGGCGTGGGTTCCTGGGTCAGTGTGAAACGGGCACAAGACGAACGGAAGAATCGAAGTATGTCTTTTTGGTAAAGCCCATTTTTGTGTATCTGGCAAACCCAGTAGTCGACATACAGGTGATTCTCATTGTATTAGGATCTAAGGGGTTTATATCTCCTGATATGGTCTATTGTTGTGTGTGTTAGAGAGCCCGTTCTCTGTAGGAGATGCCCTACCGTAAGATAGATAGCTTCTAGTTATTTCCTTCTTTAGACCTAAGAGCTCTTGTTGTTGATACCTAATATAACCCTTGCTAATGCCTAAGGAGCTCTTTCTGCATACCTCTTCTATGTATCATGTCCTTCGTCCAGCTAAAAGAGAGCTGTTCCTTCCTCATCCCTCGTAGATCTATGGTTTGTTCAAAGTCCAAAATCTTCATCTCTATATCCAAACTCTGGAGAAAAGCTGTGTTTCTAAAGCAAAGTGATATTCTTCCATTCACCCAGATGTTCAGATTCATCTCCTTCTATCTGATGAAAGGATCTCAGGCCTAAAGAAGATCCCTGACTAATAGCTTAAGCTCTTGACTAATCCCATTCTCCGACCATCTTAAGATTCTTTCTCTTCAACCTTCTTCTTCCTTAGACCTCAGATCAACCCTCAGCTCCTCAAGCTCTCCTTCTTTTGGGTTCTTTGCTTTTGTCATCTTCTTTTCTTGCCTTTTCTTTATTCATTCCTCAATGTGACTGTATTGTGCCTTCTCCTTGCTCAGAAAGCTCGCTTAATCATGCCCAAGAAGGGGCTTACTCCTGTTCTAATCGACCCTTCCCCTAAAGAGGTTCAATCTCATGCTCCTAGATCTCAAAGCTAAGCTTGAATATAATTAAGAAGATAACAAGATCTCTGATGTAAGATAAATGATGAAGTTTCTAAAGGCAAAAATCCAGTCAATATGTCAAATAATTGATGCTGTCTGGATAAAAACTCACGATAAACGTCGTTTGTCTTTAGTAAACCAATATTGTTCCAAACACGATAACACACCATAAAGTGCTGAATCAAACACGTGCTGTATGACCAGTTGTGGGATATCAACGAGAGATTCCTTGTTTGTGGATTGAAAGTGGCAAGAAAGCTTATTTCTGCTTAATAGATTGAATTAAAGGTCAAGTTCTGAGTTTGATGGATCGATCAACCGGAGATAGCTAGCAGCAGAACCAGCTTAAGAACTAACCTATTTTCTTTAGTTCTTCCTATTGAAACCTAACTACTATGAACTCCTTGTATCCTTCCCCGAATCACTCTTATATTCGTAGTAGCTTCCTAAATAAAAACTTCCATTTCCTTTCATCAAGGTACAATCTATCATCTAAATCTCCAAACTATCGATAAAAGCGAATTTTCTGTAGCAAAGATTCGATTCTGGCATGGACCCAGAAGCTTATATTCCTCTTCTAAGATAGATGGTTTGTCATTTCCTCAGCCCTAAGCTAAAAGCTATCAAGTCCTTCCTAATAGAGATAGCTGACCTCTACTCCACCTCTTTGAGTTAGTGCTTTTCTCAGTCCCCTTTCTTCTCAGAAGAGCTACGTCAGACTCTTCCTCAGACCCAGGGTCCCTCGGTAGGTAGGAAGGTGACCTCGATTAGCCAGGTGAGCTCTATGCGGACCCAGGTAGCTCTACGCGGAGAGTTAGTTCTTAGTCCTACCTTTTCTCCGAGCTTGTAGTTCCCTCTTCTACAAAAGAACTGATCTCAGTTCCAAAGAGAGTCTGATGAGCTTTCAGGGTTCAGTACGGTGCCCGGCCGGAGGAGGACACAACTGATCCTATCTTCCTTTGGAAATGAGAATGGAAAAGGTAGCCAGCGATAGAGCTTGGTTGGATAGCATGGAGATAGGCTGACCTAGAAAGCAAGCATCCCGGCCAATAGCATTAGCCGTCGTTGATCCATTTGATCGAGATTGATACCCGGTTACGCATCTAGATTAGTCAGTTGAACCAGTCCTTGCTCCGTTTATGCTCGTGATCGTGATCTAGACCCAGTGCCATTATTAGAAGACCCGGCCTTACAGTGGAGTCAGTAGATCCAGCATCAGCAGCAGTCCCAGGTACGAATATAGAAGATCGAGACCCTTAAGCATCCAAAGCAAGCAGGATTATACGGAGCGAAGGCGTAGGAATTATTAGTAGCAGCTATTGACTCATATCCATACCCATAAGCACGAGTAGCAACACCAGCTATAGCACATATTTAAGCATACGTTTAATAAGGACCAGATCGAGAGCTTGAAGCAGCACTACCAGTAGTTGACCTTGAACCATCAGCAGCATCCAAGCTAGTATATGTCTATTTTTCAGTTGACTCAGTCGATCTAGTCTCTCCGCCGTCGGTGAAGCACCAATAGTTGTAGTGGTTGATCCTGTTGATTAAGAAATAGGTTAAGCAGTCGATTCAGTTGGACTAGCAGCTTATCCAATAACATATCCAGCAACTGAGTAAGCAGATGGGTGGATAAGTCGATTATCCATATCCAGGAGCACTAGTAGCTCCAGTAGCTACATATCCTGACCTTCGTGATCGAGATTCTTATGTTGGTGATCCAAAGCTAGAGCCAACCAAAGCCAGCTAACCACCACATATGGGGAGCTAACCACCACGTTTGGGTAACGAACCAACACATTTGGGAAACAAACCACTATCTATGGGGAACGAACTATCACATATGGGAGCCGCCCACCACTATGGAGGAATCCACCCCTATAGGTTCTTTGGAAGACTTGGTGAAGATTCTGTCGTTGGATAACCTGGTGGCTAACGCTAATATGCCCTGAACCTTAAACTATTATGTCCGTACCTGGGCGGCTAATACCAATAGAAAGGCAGGGTGGAAGGACCAAAGACAGAGCTTATTGCATAGCCTGTTCGTTAGCTATATTCTGACCCTAGTGATAGGGAGGAAGAGCCCGACCTTCGTGAGCGTGATCCAACACCAGTAGTATATCCAGCTTATCCAGCTTATACAGTACCTCGCTTAGCATTCCTTCAAAATCCAGCAGAGTCATTCTTTTGCTGTCGATGAAGCAGTTACTGCCTCTCCCTCCACTACTGAATCAACGGAATGAACAACTCCTTATTCGTTGAGGCAAGAAGGAGACCCTGTATAACTGTTCAGGGAGTGTGTTGAGCATGCTGGAAGGCAAGTCCTAGTTGAGCATGCTTTCATGGAAGTCGAGGAGGCCCTAGCTATTATTTCTCGTTAGCTATAATCGTTCAACCGGAAGGAAGCTAAACAAATGGAGAATTGGAGAGCAAAGAATACAAGGTTGGACCAGCGAGATCTCTATCCATTCCTGCTCATAGTTGAACGGGTTGTTTTATAAAGGCAAGATTCGAACTGCCGGAGGAGGAGAAGGAAACTGTACTGGTGTTTCTAGTATGTGAAAGGTTCAAGCTCCAAAATGACTAGGAATATTGAGAAATTCAATCACGGTGTTTGCTCATATATGCCAATTAGTTTTATTACTTTTGTTATGATTATGCTAATAACGTAGTATCTCTACCATGTCATGTTTCTATAAAGTGACAAGCTGGTAAACTAGTGATTAGTCACATCTGTTAGAAGCTGTAAAGGTTGATAGATCCATTACTTAGAGCTGTTCCATATGAGTCTAATTCCCATAAGTGTGACATATATTGGAAACCACAGACCATGCATAAAGTAACATAGAGCCTATGAGTGAACTTATTGAATCCCTTGTATCATTGTGCCAGCCAGGCAGCTCCCAATCTGAGTGCCTATTTAAGATGGGAATCTTCTCTTCGATCCTCAACTGTTTATATTTTTTTGGGGGGCTTAACCGGATATGATTTATTCATTAATAAAGTACCCTACAACCCCAGCCTTCTCAGTGCTTTCAGAATCCAACTCACCACACGCTCTGATTGCTTGGAGGGAAGGACCCGCTTATGCTTACTGGATTAATGGAAGTGGTTGGCACAGGAAAGAAAGAACAACCTGTCGTGGCATGGTGGGATACTCGGAACTGCCTTTGAACTACTGCCTTACACTTATGAGTGATATTTAATGGGAGTCAGTCAGCACTTAGACCATTGCTATTAACCTTTAGCCTACAGAATGAATTTCAGTTGGACCTACAGCAACCAACAACCTGTCGTGTTAACAACCCTGTCTCCATACAGGCTGACTGACTACACTTAGAGATTGTACAGGCTTGGAAACCACTTCCTGGATCTGGTTTCATTAATTGGTGTGTATCCTGCCGGAAGAATCATCGATATACGTGTATCTTTGTCGATGCAATCTCTCTCTCCATGGGCATAATCAATATACGTGTGGCTTTGTTGATCCTATCCATTCACTGTGAATCTATCCTGATGAGTATCCCGTCCCTATTTCCATCCTTGGGGACCTCAGCAGCTAATTCCCAATCTCCATCCTCACCCACGGTCAAGGGAAGGCCAAGAGACAAAACAGTTAGGCCAGTTAGGACAGGTGTTAACACTTTTATCCAACCGGCGGGGGTGAAGGGATAACTAACTGATTTCCGGGCCGGAAAAGTGGATGCAGCTGGAAACCGAAGCCGTGAGCGAGAACAGAAGCTGTCGTGGGTCCGGGAGATAAAGGAGGCTCCAGCTAAGGAGGGAGATCAAGGAGGCAGGGAGTTATAGCCCGTTCAAACAAATTGATTTCCGGAAGGCGAGCATGCTTTCTCTCTAACCGGACCATCCAAACAAAATATAAGCCCACCCTCACCCCCGGATGGTAGTCCAGCTATGTATCAATCTAGTTGATTGCCTCCGGATGGATTAGCCTTCCTTACAGCCTCCACCTTCAATAGAGAATTGTGAAACCGGCTACTGGATGGCATTCACCCTCGGTAGCAGAAATTAGCCTATATCGGTTGGGGGTTCAGTTCAAAAGAAGGGGGGAGTCGGTGAGACGGTTCGTATAATCATCTTCGAGGGATCCACGTCCACCTCCTTGGATGATCCAGATTCTCGACGCACTCCATCCACTATGTCTGCTGCTTTCATCAAGGCCAAATGGGTCCTGATCGAAGAGAATATACCTTATCATAACGGCATTGCAGAGCTTCGCAACTAAACTGTCTGCTTCTAAGATCGCCCTCCTGGATTGATTCGTTTATACTGGTGCAGGATGGGTGACATACCATAGTGAGGAGCTTGGCATAGAGAAGTCCGAGGTCCTATTCTATTGCTTGTGGATAGCGAGAAATCTATCTATCCTTATAGATGTAATTGCGCCTTCTTATATATTATATATGTAATTACGCTTTAGCCTTAATCTTTCTATGCTAATGGCTAAGCTTGCTAATTGCTAAGCCATTCCTTCCCTCGGCTTAAATAACTGAAATCACCCTGCTTGCTAAGCCATGTCCTTTCCCTCCACGCCTTCGGCTTCTACGCCCCGATAAGGTCCATGCCTACATTGGCTACTTAGTAAAGCCCTATCACCTACCTCCCTTAGAATCTTCCCGTCCCATGCCTACATTGGCTACTTAGTAAAGCCATCCCACCTACCATTACTCACTTACCTGCCTGGGTGTAGTCAAGGAAGGATAGGGTGATTAGCCTTATATTCCCTTATTTATAGGGTTATCTCACTTAGATACTTGGCCTTTCCCTTATTTTCCCTTCCCTTAGAGATATCTCTTACCTTATATTCCCCTTCCCTCACAAATTAGAACCTACTTCCTTCAACTAAAGTTCCTATACTATAGTATCACCCTCCCAGGTTATCGGTGAGTGAGGGTGATTCCGGAGTTTATCCCCTCTTTCTTCCAGCCAGAACCACCCTCACCCTGAATGAAACTCCTTCCAGCCAGAAGAAATCTATTTATTCATCCATCAAGCAAGGGGAGGGCAAGCAATCTGAATCCCGACTCCCCATAACCCCCACGGGGTGAGAGCCACCGGGGAATCCGCCCCCCCCACTTGATTCGTTTCACGAGCGAGAGTGAAGCGGGCTACCAGTGGTATAAAGCGGTAACTTTCTTTTAAGTTGCTTTTGTCAGGTTTTGTCGGGTCCGGGGGCCTCTCCCTTAGTCTTATCGAAAGAACCGGGATCAGGGAGAGAAAGGAACAAACTACTGGATGGAGGCGCCCTCCCTCCCAGCAGGCAGGGTGGCGGCCCCATCCTGGAAAGCTCCTTTAGTTCTACCCCCCTTACTTAAGAAATAATGAATCCTATGGGGAGAAACTACTCACTATCGAAATGAAAGATGATCGATTATCTACCCAAGGAGATATCAAATCCCACATACGAGAAAAGGTCACAAATATAGTTAAACCAAGTAGCATTGCAAAGGCATAGTGATAGTAGGGTCGGGATGTCCCCGCCCTCCAGACCGGACGTGAAGGTCCCCCCTCATCTGGCTCTCTGCAGGGGAATATCCACTCGCCGCTTCCCCCAATATCCCCCCCTTTGCCACATCATGGGGAGGTTTACTGGAGATCCCAGAGGCTCGCACTGCTATAGCAGTCCGGCTGCTCCTGCCGAAATCATTGCTATTCATTCTCTCCCCCGTGCTCTGGAAATTACGCTGCCTATACTATTTACCGTACATGTAGTTAGGCTAGGGACAATGACGATCCGAGATATATAATGACAATAATATAGAAATCGATAATGATATATAGATATATATCTATATATATCTATATCTTTAGACATATTGAGATATAGAATTTATATATATATATATATATATCTATATAAATAGATATATATATAATAGACATGGCCATCGATATATCCATGTATCCTAATATATATATATAATATATTATATATAGTCTAATACGGCACAATACGATATAATGCAATGGGAGGGATGGTAGAGGGCTGCCTGCGCCCAAAAGCGATGATTCACTTGTCCCCTTGTCCATAGGGACCTCGTGGCATACTACGTCAGCGACTCCCGCTAGATAGCCGCCCCTTTATAGATCTCTATTCTTACAGCCTCGTGGACGAAAGGAGGGAACTTATTGTAGGGATTCATTAACTTGCATTCCTGCTGGCACTACTAGAAAGCTCCGGTCTTAACGCCCCCACTACTGCTGCCCTTCGGGTTCGTAGAGTCGGGTTTACCGTTTACCCACAACGGAGGAGCCGCCCCCCGAGAAGTAGGGGGGCAGGCGGCCACGGGTTATAACGCACTCCTCGCACGACGAATCCACTTTGAAGTTGACTCATTCGCTTGGCCAATTGTAGGAATGTGTACGAAATACCATAAGGGCCCAATATCTCAATAGCACCTTTGTCTGAAGCTTCGAATGATACTTCATATCCGAAACGAACGATCTGACAGGCTATAAAGTCATTAAAAACTTGATCGGGGAACCAGCGTTTATTTAAAAAGCAATGGAGTCGATTACCGGAAGTACTAGTTTCAAAGGCTCGTTGGAATTGATCCGCTACGAGATTGAATTATACGCCATGAAAGCACCTAAAGTACTAGATAGAATAGGTATTGGTTCGGTAATGGTTGGAGCAGTAAACTCAGATTCGGCAAGAATCTCATTTTTGGGTGGTACGGAAGGGGGATTGGCCCGAGAATTGGATAGGGGGTCAAGATGCAGCCTAGGCTTACTCAAGTGCCCTCCGAACCGCGCGAGATGGTCGCCTATTACACGGCTCACTAACTCTGCATTGGGTTTGGGTACCTATTATTCGGCGGCTACGGGCGCTACTATAATTATAGGTAGGGGGGGGCGTTTGCTGGACTTCCGTATGGATGGCGGCATTTTATACAGAGTGGAACCGCATAAGTCGAACGGGACCGAAGGCATTATGGATGGACGGTAGAGTCGAGCCGGATGGATATCTCATTGTCCGTCAAGGTTATACCAGAATTTTTGTAGGTTATCCCTCACCATATGAATGAGTGAGTCCCTGCCGGGCCTTACCTGAGCAGAGCTCAGTCTTTGAGGGGAATAAATAAAGGGTGAGCAAGCGAACTCTCGACCAACGGGAGAGGTACGAAGTCGCTTGTCCGCATCGGGCAAGGCCCGGTAGGGTGAGCAATAAATAACCTTCCCTTAGAACGCATCCGTACGATACATTCTTTCTGATACAGCAGGCATTGAACCTGCTTCACACCGCACCACATTCGATGGTTCACACCGGGGATTGGGGTGGGTGGGTAAATAGTCGGCGGATTGGGGTGGGTGGGTAAATAGTAGGCGATGGCGGCGCGGCCTTTTGGTCGAGTGTGCTAACGCACCCATCAATCGATCAATCACGAAGGACTGAAACTTGTCCGTGATTCCAGTCATTCTTTATATACGTAATTACGTAATGACTCGATAGCGGTAATTCGATATATTTCATTCTGCCTGTCTGCCGCCGAGCAGCCGATGCTGCTATAATGATATGAGCGTGAAATACGCTTAGCGGCGTAAGGCTAATATTATATACGTAATTACGTAATGACTTGATAGCGGTAATTCGATATATGTCTGCCGAGCAGCCGATTCTGCGTCATATTCGATTCATGCAATTAGAGACGCTTTAGCAAATCATGCATATATTATATACGTAATTACGTTCATTGTCGCTCTTATTCTCTCTACGCATCATTTCGCACACTACCGGAAGAAGCGGACACAGAGTGCATATATTATATATGTAATTATGCTATCGAATTCATTATTCGATCGATAGAGCGTGAATGCATATATTATATATGTAATTATGGCATTCATTATAGCGATAATTACGTATCGGTGAATTCTCGATTTCATTATACGATTTCTGAATGAGTCCAATTCGATCCAATCCGATCCGATAGGGAAGAATGAAGCGATGAATTATATATGTAATTACGCTTCCGCCGGATGAATGATCGATTCGATCAGGTCGATAAGTCACTCAAGGTCTTAGGGTTGAAAGCTCCGGAGCCAAGTAGTAACACGTGACCTACCTCGCGTAGAAGTAGCCTGGGCGGTGGTTGGGTGTCGTGGTTAGTGAGCCAGTATGATAGAGAGGGGAGGCGATACTCGATCCCGCCTCGACACAGCGTGTCCCGCGGTGAAGAAAGTGAATTCATTCATCCGTATATGAGATGAGCAAAGAGTACTTCGATCCCTCCCGTGAAGAATACTGCCAAGCAAGTGTAACGCGTGGGAAGCGAGATCCCCTCCTCCCTCCAGGCCGTCCTTCACAAATACAAATGGATCGCCCTCATGACCCTAAGCTCTCCTCATTACACCCACGTGAGTTAGATCGTGATGTGGGGATATCCGAGCCCCAAATCCCTGACTCCTCTCGTACTGAGGGTAGGGTTGGCCTACACTCGCTCCTCCTTTCCTTTAAACTATGTCGCAAAGAAAGTAGGAGAACCAATTGTGGGATCGTCCCTATCCTATTCTTCTTCCCATCTATGCATCATGGCATGCATGGCCCTTCCTTCTTCAACCCCGTGCTCAGTCACCAACTCACGGGCAATACCTCCTTTCCTTCATCGGTGTACCATGAGCTTGCTTGGTTATTCCTCTTTCCTCACAAAGTGAGATTAATACCCGCCTACGTGCCCTTGTCATTCTGATACGCCTAATAACTCGCCATCTTACTAACTAAAGGATATGCGTCTGCGCCAATAGATTAGCCGATAGGACATAGTGAACTCCCCCACCTTATCCACTCTAGCCCTTCCGGCACCAAGCTATGTTCCCACTCACTATGTATAATCTCCAAACGATAAGCGGAAGCGTGAAACAAACGTTCGTAGGCGTGCCGAGAATAGCTAGGCGAGTCTAGCTCTAGGCGGCATTCGTTCACTCCGACCGACTACCGTAAAATAGAAGCAATCGTTCGGCATGTTGGCTAATGAGCTTCGTATCAACTAGCGTAACTAGCTCCCCCTCACCGCATTAGTCACTTATAAGTGCATAAAGAAATAATGAAAACACGGCACGAAGGATCCCATCAATGCCCAACTTGTATGATGTCCTACTATTGGTTGATAATCTATAGCTCGAACAACTAAGGGGAATTTCTTATTTGCGAATACTTCATAAGGGATGATCCTTAAGCCAAAAGAAGGCAATCTCCTCCAAAGAGTAAGGGATGGATTCAACTTTAAAGATATCTGCATGATGGGAGTTGGACATCCACTACACCACCTAATTGACTCGACACAATTTTTGACAAGTGATCGGGACCCACATGATATCTCCCTGGTTTCACAATAATCCTTGAAAGAGAACTCCTTAAATAAAAAAGAACCACCGCAAAGATCCATCCTTCCAAGATAGGCTTGTTCACTAGGTACTTCAAAGTTGAATGATCTATATAGAACTGAAAATGGCCTTTTAGCATATAGTGTGGAACTTCTAGTAAAGCATACACCATAGCAATTCCTTCCCCTTTCTATGGTAGTCTAATTGCATTCAGATCTAAGATAGTTTGAAACTTGTGAAGCCCCATGAGACTTTCATCGGACCAAGGGTTCAATGGGGTCGTAAGGGGGAAACCCCGGATCGAGGCGAGTATTATAAATAGTTAGCCGACCATCTTGCTGGTTCGGTGCTTTCGGGCCTCCTCTTTCATACAACGTTTCCCATCTCCAGCATCTTTAGCGGGCGGCCCGTGGATCCCCAATTGGTTTGGTGAGCTGCTCCATATCGTAACCTCTTCCCAGCTCACATCACTTCTAATGAGAAATCGTGGGATGTTTGAACTACTTCCCTACGACGTCAGGATTCTATTCTTTCTTACTTGAAAGTTGAGTTGGGTCAAAGAAGACCATTATCACCCATAACAACTGAAGTTGTTCTAGGTATCCTACGAAGATACTGCTACTTTTGCCGCTACATAGAGAAAGCTCATGACTTTGAAGGGAATCGACTTCGATTGGTCAAATCTCTCTTTAGAATCCCTTTCTAAACATCATCGGCTTTACTCATGAAATATTGGTCGTGGTCGGGTAGTTTCGACGTAGGTAAGAATGCCACTCAATCACAGCATGATAGTGTGCGGGATTGATTTCTCTTCCATTATCCCGGAATGATAGGGAAAGCATCAACCCCGTAATATTGGACCCAACCCTCCCTCGATCTTCTCGATTGATTGATTCGAACTGCACCGTGTCTTTTTCCACCTTTTCAATTGATCCAATTCGAGTTACGATAAGGCGCTACACTGAAACCTCTCTCGCATGTTCTTTTGAGGACCGTACATACCAAGGATTACTCCAGGTAATATCGATTCTATGCAATTCCTCTTCTGTAATGATTAGGAAAATATTGGAGTTATTCCGTATCACCAATCCGATCAATATGCCTGATGTGATGACCCGAAAGCATGTTCCATCACCAGCTTACTTACTATGGATTGGCATAACTGAGAAACGAGGATAGGCTGATTGATGTGCAGGTTTCATCATTCTACCCAATGACGGATCAAGCGGTGTTTATCCTCAAAGAAGGGGTTAGTTCCAATCGAAGGAAATCGTTTCGTAGAGCCAAGTGGGAATGGGAAAAGGCTAGTAATAGGAGGTATCGGCTACTACTAAGAAGAAGCTGTGTATATGAATAAGTCTTTACATGTCATGGGCTGAGCATGGATATGACTTATGACTAGATTCCATTGGCTCCGCACCTTCTCCCGATTAGGGCCGAGCGCGATGCGAGACCGATTTTGTAAGGTTTTGGTCCGGAGAATCCCCTCTACCGCCCCCGTTAGTACATTATGAATTTATAGACCTCATGCTCTTTAAGTCCGTTTGTCCGATGTGCCCTACCCATTCGGTGAAGATAAAGTGATGTACATGCATATGATAGATATATTAATCAAACCCTTGGTTTTAGCAAGCACCTCTCACTACGCTACGTCGATGGGATATAGCTCGATAGGAAAACGCACCCAATAATCAATCCTTTTTATCTCGGGACCAATCCGATAACCCATCTCACTACTCGTTTAACCCAAGCCATCTTTGAAACCAAGAACCAACTATATCCTAATATGTTTTTCCCATGTAGATTCATTTCGGCGCAAAGAAACGGTCGGATTCCGTGGGAACATCTTTTTCACATATTAGATAATGTAGTACGTTTATGATCAGGCTAAAGCACCTTGAACCTATCTCGGCTTATCGGATTCAACTTAAGGACTCATGGTGATATTTTACTTGAATCGAATAATACCTGGAAATATAGGTGTCCTCCCATGCTCTTTCTTGTGTTGCGCTCTTAATAAGATAACTCACGAAAACACCGGAGACGTTATTTTGTCTCTCCCAAAGAAGTAAATTCGGTGGGTGACATCGTACGATGCTACTTTGAATATATCCGTGGCACATTTTCGGGTATTTCTTTGGGTGACCATAATTAACCTCCGTAATAGCCACCGCCACTTAGATACGTTTTCAAATCCTCTCATCATTGCAGTTCGAACACCCGAAACCGGAGTCGGACGATCGGGCAGAGTCCTATCTCGAGCCCTCGATAGCAAACTCCATTGATCATGGCACAGTATAACTCAAGCCCTAAATATGTTCGTTACAAGGCTATGGAGTATAACTCCGTGGCTCGGTTTCGAAACCCCGAATGGGTAGGGTAAAGCCGAAGACCAATAACTCTCTTAGACCCCCAATTGAATGACCAACAAGCTTACTCGGAAGAAAGAGGCATTTATGCCCTCGATAAAGAGATGACTAGGCCTCTTCGTAAATGCCTTCGTCACCGAGTCCTCTCACCTCACTGCAAAGATTAGCCCGCCCCCTTCCCATGGAACTTGATTTTACCTCCATTGTCGAGTAAAGTAAGATGAGAGTCCTCTCACCCTGGGATGAAAAATGCACCGGATGTTTGGAGGTCGCAGCTTCTAATAAGCCGAGTAACCACTTTACTTCCGCAATGGCATTCGAGCGAATAAAAAAATACTAAAGGATACTATAAATGAAACGTGTCGCGTACGTCACTAAGGAATAAGCTCAAAATTACCCAACCATTATCGAGGGTAAATCTCTAACTACAAAGAGAGCAGTAGTCATTTTTATATAGAGGTGCTCTAATTTTATTTTGGGAACATACAAGAATAAATTGCAGTAGATATGTGAATGGATAGAAACACCGCCTTAACCTTCCGGAAGAAGCAAAGTGCGCACTCAATCACTAGAGCAAAGGGACTGGAGTCACTCACTATTCATATGGTGAGGCTTTTCCCACTAAACCTTGCTAGTTTAGTTCGTACTTACTCGTAGGTCGCGTCGGACTGGTCATTCTTCCCTACCAACCTTCTCGTTCTAAGGTTTCACGCTATCAATCACATATGTGAAAAGATGCGAACAAGCTCTCATCATGAAATAAATCATGAAACCCGTGCCCATAAAAATGTAGTTAGTGGCGAAGGGAGAGGAAACAACTTAGAACTAAACTCGGTGGTCGAATCGAACGAAAAACACGGAGAGGGATAAAAGATTTGTCCTTCCTTTTCGACTCGTAATGTATCCGATCTACCTATCCGTCACTTCTCTTTTCGGCTAACCTTTCCCCGGTGTTCCGTCTCTAACTCTTTCGGGTAACGCCGACGCTAATGTAATTACGTATATAACTCGTTTTCTCTCTGCGGCAAACGGACCGATCATAAGTGCGGCGCTACGCCACTTTGGGAATTCCATATATTAACTAGGAAGGTCTTTTAACTCTAGAATTTCCCATATTGAGAGGGTCCGATGGACAGAGCCACCTTATCATCCATCCTATCCATCCACCCCCCGACTAGTCATGGGTCAACGCCCACTTTCATTATAGAATTTCCCATCCTTCCTTAAAGTGGTGTGGATCCTTATCCATCCTTACCGGTGATTTAGGGGGGTTTATGTGAATTGTAGTGATTCATATAGCTTCTAGTTGTGTTGGTGTGGATTCAAATACCTTCTATAGGTGGATATAGAATCCTACACCATCCTTACGATAAACACTCTTAATACGGATGGATTTGTCCAAACCCCCATATCACATTAAGATTGTATCCCTTCGGGGCCTTATCCATCCTATTAAGCCCGATGGATGTGTCCAAACCCCCTATAAGATTGATGAGATTGGATTTGATTTAAGTACCGAAAGTAGTGCTTCTAGTTGTGTTGGTATGGTCCATAACCAACCTTACTTAGACCGGCTCTTAATACAGACTTCTCTCAATGCCTCATCCATCACATTTGATATATCCCTTCGGGCCTAAACCATCCTTACTCCCCGATCGGTGTAGCTTAAAGTGGTGTAGGTCCTATACCAACCTTACTGACTTCTCTTATTGTACCCTTACTTCGTGCCATGTCTCTTCATTCTTCTTGATAGGTTGGTTCAACCTTATCCATCCTATTAAGCAGTATAGTGTGGTCCTAAATACCTTCTATAGTAAGATTGTTATGGACCAAACCAACCCTACAAATGCCTATTCTTTCTTACTCCTACTTCAATCCATTTCTCTTCCATCACCCTTAGGTTTTTTATTACCAACACCATCCTCATCAGGGTTGGTTCAATCCTACACCATCCTTACTTGTGACTCTTCGAGATTGTTGGTAATCCTACACCATCCTTACAGCTTCTCTTTCTAACCCTTACTCAACTCTACTCGGCTCAGCTCAACTTAGTGCATTTCCGGATTGTAACGTTGTGTTAGGGACCGATTGTAATGGCCTGTATTTGACTGGCCCGTCTCGTTGTTTCCAGCAAATGTTTGTGTGTTGTCGAACGCCCATGAATGCTAAAAAGTAAAGGGAGTAAGTCAACCTGGGTCTCGGTTGATACACATTCCAGTGTGGTTGGTAGCATGATAAAAACATGAATCCATCAGTGCATCTAAAAGTCCTCTCCCTCATGGTCGAGGCTCGCTCGCGCATCCTAGGAAAGGCCGCAAGTGCCTAAGGCAGCTCGTCCCCGCGAAGTGGGTAGGATATAGAACAAGTGGATAGCATGCACGTAAGATAAAAGCAAGTAGGCGAGTATAATATAAGATATTCTAAGTAAGGAGTAAATGAAAGAGAAGAGTGAAAATGATCCAACGATCGGTTGGTTGTTCCTTTCCCGTGGCATCCCACTTCCGTCTCATTGTAGGTCGAGAAAAAGGTAAATACGAATGTTCAAAGTGCCAACCCGCATTCAATCTCTCGAAGTTCGATGCGTAGTGAAAAAGGAAGTTCCGACGATCCCACAACTTAAACCGTGCAACTAACATTAATCCAAAGAGGGCTTATGAAAGGTAGCAATGTTGTAAGTGCCCACCCATCCAAGTAAGACCGTCCAATCTTGAGCAGTCGCCCGTATTGTAAAAAGTGCGGTTCCCAACGATTCCGAACCGTTGGTAGGTCAGTCCACTTCAAGTCTTCCCCTGTCTGAAATCCGTGTCCCGCCTCCCGCCCTCCTTCCTCTAATAAGAATATTTTTATTGAAAGCAACTCTATTCGATGACTTATTCAAGCAAGCATCCCGCTCCTGAGAGCCTCCCTAGTAGCCAAGCTAAAGTAGGTGAGCAAGATTTGTAGCCGTGAAATTAATTCCAAAGTCCCGAGTCAAAGGAAGAACCACCTCTCCTCCCATCAAAGTGGTACCACGCCTTGATCTCTGACAAATTCACTAATGAAAGTGGGCGTTATAAAGACCTACCAGACCTATAAGGAATGGGAATATGCAGTACAGAAAGTGGGCGTCTAAAGATGATAGAGAGTGTGGGCCTGGCCCATGAAGTTTTCCTACACGAACTCGGGAAGTGAGGTTACGAACTTGCTCACTCATTTTTGGTTACGGGGCCCTAAAATGATTGAGGTCCATGAGGTCGCAGAGATGGGAATGTCAGGGCAGCAAAAAGTGGGCGTTGCGAATAAGGAGTATGAACCCCGGCCTATCGTCCCAAGTCAGTGAATTCGTCCTCGCCCCTCCCTCGACCTCGTAACCCTCGGCCCTCACCCCCTCACCTCTTTGGGGAGGTGAGCGATAAATCCCTCACCTTTTTAAGGAAGGTGAGCAATAAATCCCTCACCATATGAATAGTGAGTGACTCCGTCCCTTTGGGCCTTATGTCTTTAGAGCCCTACGTCCTATCAATATGGGAATTTCTAGAGTTAAAGTGGGCGTATCAATATTATAGAGATAAAATGTGAACCCGGCCTTCCTTATACTATTGGAGGGAAGATCAAATTCACACGAAGGCGAATCAACGTCTATAACGCCATGTGTGAATTTGATCTTTGATAGAGTTGAACTTATCGATAGCACTATCTTTAGACCCGATTGATTCTACCCTATGAAAACCAACGAACCATCCCACCCATTGCACCCCCGAGTTACACATACCACCGATGCGCTCCCACCTACCGAAACCGATAGATATCTTGTTATCGGGAGACCCGTGATCGATCTCCCTCTCGGGGTGGTATCTTATATCGAACTTCTCTTTCACCTCCTCGCTTGAGAGGAGGATATTATTAAGCTGCCCGCCTTCGATCTTTTTTTTCTCCCTCGTCCGATATGATGTCTCCCCCGTCTCTCGATTGATACACGGATGGATCTCTCTTACCCGCATCTCGATATTGCCAACTCGGAAACAATGAACTTTACGGTAGAGCTTCATTCCGAAAAAGGGAAGTGTTTACGAAGGACCCTATTAGGTGAGAGATGGATTGATGGTTAGGTTTAGACCCCTATGCGAGGAGATAAGTACTTTTTGTGCATGCATTGGAAAATAAGTACTTAACCTTGTCGTGAGGAAATAAGTACTTGTGGTGCGTGTGCGTTAATAGAGGGGTAGTTAGCCTTATCTCTTACTCCCATCCCCTCTATTTATCGGAAGTTCGATCTCGTATCTTCGCCAATCGTGCATTGAATGGCCGACGATATAGTCCGGCGGTGATGATTAGCGGGGAGCAAACCGAACCCCCTATTTGGTGAGGTAAGGACCCTTAACTAGCTTCTTTCTAAGCTTAGCGACGAAATTGCACCACTATAACTAGAATAGGTATTTGTAAGGACCCGTTACCCTTCATTCAAAGTAGGGCAAGAATCACCACCATCGACCGAGTTGCCATTGACCGGAGTTGCCATCGACGTATACGTATATCTCGTCGTTTGGCCACCCAAGTATAATAATTTTAGAACACCACTAAGCGAACGCTAAAGCGCGTGTCGTGCAATTTCATGGACATGCAAGTATTAACGACTCAAAGGTTCTCGGTCCTCGTTCTCGTGTTATCGGACTAACGACTCAAAGCCTCACTCATTAGGCCGACCGAGGGTAGTAAGCGTCTCCAAGGGTAGTAAGTGAAGAGTACGCTTATTACTATTGGATGGTTCCTACTACGAGTAGGCATCCTTATCGAGAGTAGTAAGGGTAGTCGATCCCGCACCCACTAAAATGATTGAATGGAAACGAGCACGTACCCAAGAGTAGAAGGGATCGTTGGGAGAAGGGAGCGCGATCCGAGGCATCCTTCTTTCCGAGGCTATCCTAGGTGGTGCGGGTGGTAAACCGCCCTTCCCGCAACCAAGAAGCCTCCTCGCCCTTGATGGTGATGTCTATGCCCATGCTCTCGCTACTTGTGCGTTTCATCGTGGTGGCCATGTATGGAGGTGCTTTACATTGATCTAGGTGGAATTGCAGTGCACGTATAACGGGGTGAAAGATAGGGACGGGTATGGAATTTAGTTCTAAAGTTCTGCAAGGCATAGAGCTACTCGTGGAGTTAAACAGGTAAGTTATAGCAGACTTTAGGGAGGGAGGTAAGATAGCTTCGAGGTAGGGGGGGGTGCTTTTTTCTGTTTCAATTGGAAGTTAAGAAAGAAAAGTACTCGCTCGACCAATAGGGGAGAGGCAGTCAGCTCACCTTCGAATTCGGGTTCAAAACTTTCCTTGGCTACTTCTCTTTTTCTTTTGCTCCGGCTACTTATATTGTTTTTCCTAAACCTATATTTATTGGTCTACTTCTTCTCCTTGGCTACTTGACCTTTCCGTCGATCCACTCCGATCCCACGTAATCCCGCCGATCCGAGTAATGCCACCCTACCCATGCCCATCCACCTCAGCTCTCCGCCGTACCACCCGCCTATTCAAACAAGAACCATACCAAAGCAAGCAAACGACCGGCCAGCTCGCCATGATATTGAAGGAGATATTGGAATTTTTTCTTTCGCCCCTTGCTCACACGTGTTTCGGAAAGAAAGAGGGACCAGGGACATGTTATTGGGAAGTATTGGGTTGGAAAAACGTCCATCTATTGCATCTCCGCCGATGTCGTTAGTTGCTTTGATGTCATTCCTCACACTCTATTGTTACGGGATATAGGTGATTTCATTGATGATTTCAAACTACTTAATCTAATATCTTTATTTCTAAAGACAGACATCATTTATATAGGCAGGTGTCTCGAGAGATAGAGAGGGCAAAGCAAAGAAGATCTATCTATCTCCTCGAGCAGGGCGGTGGCAAGTTCAAAGAGGTAAGTCGACAAGTTCTAGATCATCAGCCCGACGGGATCGTGAATAAAGAGATCTCTCGGGCAAGAGAGGGATAAGGTAAATTGGTAAGTGAAAAGGTGGCGTTTACTCACGACTAGCCTGGGAGTGGAATGGTTAATTAAGAAAGCAAGCAAAGGTAGCGAGCGTTGCGAATGCCTCATTGACCATTTCACTTAGCGACGAAAGCCCGGGAAATTCATTAGCTCCAAGATTGATCCAAAATGCTGTTTAGTGAAGGCTTCGGGGGATCGAGCGGGACCACTTCTTGGGTAACCCGCCACCTCATTTTTCGTTTCTTATCCCGGGGCACCCCACCTAGCCTTATAGGAGTAGTCTCTTTTTTTGGAAAGAACTTATAGTTTCATATTCTTTTAGCTTTTTCCCCCTCTCCTAAATATTTAGTTGAATATGGGACTCTTCTCTACGAGCCTTCTTTCTTATGGTAGCTATTATTGATACCCCACCCACCCACGCAAGCAGAGAAGGCCCTAGCTAGCTAATGGGTCCGTCGTAATCATTAATAGCCGAAGCCGCGTAATCATTAATAAGTCCCTTTCAACCATAAATCCTAGCAATCCTAGCTTTTCCATCCCCCATAGATGTCGAACGGTTGTAAAAGGCAATTATTGATGGCGGGGCCCTCGACCTCCTCTGTCGCCGAGTGATAAATCGATGGTAGCCCTTAGGGGTCGAGCAATAAACTCCCTCTCCTTATCGGGGCCGAGCCCCCCTACCCGGGTCCTTATGGTCGAGCGGCCTTGCTGCACTCTCTCTCGTTAGTCAAGCGGCCTTACTCACCTTTCCCCTTACGGTCTTTAGGGCCTTCACAGCACCTTGGGCAGCTACTTAAGAAAGGTGAAGAAAAAGAATATGCCGAGGGAATTTCAGGCCCAATCAAGCGGCGAGTAGAAGATCGATCGCTTAATTAAGCGGCGCGACTCGTAATAACTCCCGAGCGAACAAACCTGAGCAATCCAATCTGGGTGTAGGTGAGCTATCGATGATAAAGAAAAGCCTCTCTATCGACTATCCAATCTATTTGGTAAGGCCAACTATCCAACCAGCTCACCCCCACCGCTCTCTCGCCCCTCACCAGCCCCCGTAGTCATGCTATCCAACTAGCCCCCCCACCTCGCTCTCCGCCCACCCGGAAAGGATATCTTCTCCGTTGCCTTCCTTCACTCACACACTCACCCCCGGTACACTCACACTAACACAAACTCACACTCAAAAGCTAAAAAATCAAAAGCTAAAACCCTATCCCGTATAAATAGATATCCTTCTCTTATGGGCTAGTGGGGGGCGCGCTTAACACCTTGAATTGAGGGGGGCCCGCTTCCTTTCCCTTGTACTTCTAGTTTATTACCCCCGAACTTATTGGTTATACTTATGCATGCTCATACACCACTCATGCTTTCTAATGCTTCGCGGGATTGGTTACTCTGAACGAGTTAGCTCCACCCCTTTACCCTCTACTGCATATTTTTGTCGGGCCTTGCTTCGTTGGGTTGGGCCGCCTAACCCCTTTAGCCGATGTGGGCACCGAGCCCTAACTTGTTTGGACCTTACCCTTCAACCACCACCTCAACTCAAAGAGCTATGATCTGGGGAAGAAAATTGGGGCAACTTGACTAAAATATATGATAACCTTCTTCACTTTCTTTGGGAGTATGGGTGTGGGAGTCTAAATGCGTGTCGCTGCCGGGAGGTCCAACCCTAATCAATCTATAGGGCCTTCCCGGGTTCTTTCCTCTCGTTCGGCTAATTTGCCAAAAGATTCATTGACAAATGATATTTAGTTCCACAAATACAAAGGAGATAAATAGACTCGTTTGCAACTATTTGGGCCAACCCGGGTATTACGCTAGAAGGAGGCACACACCCCGCCAAAACCCACCAATATAAAATTCGTAGATGATGATGTTGAGGGGAAGGACGCAAATCATACTTTGTAGTGATTTCCATCCACCACGCCATGGCCCCTAGGCTAAAGCCAGAATCAATATCCCGCCGTCGTCAAAGACCCGCCCTAGTTTCGAAATCCCCCGCTTGCCGTGTATTCGATTAGTGTTATGTTAGGCAAGGGTCCTGTGTTTCTTTCTTCTCGCCCAAAGCAAAGAGAATAGATCAGCGGGGGTGCGCAGTAGATCACTTCCAGGGTTACCCGACAGTATACCATTCCCGAGGCTTAGATGTTAGGACCCTAACCCTTTACCGATGGAGAGACACATGCATTAGATACCTCGTCCATTTATGCGAGCGATGTCCACTCGAAGTAGTCGTTTCGGTAAGCGAGGCACGGTGTTCGACGCTAATATAGTGGCAGGTATTGGCAAAACCTAAACGCGGGATTGGCTTACGGCTTTGTAGCCCCCATACCGTTCTACATTGCAACAAGGTATCCCGCCGCCTTCGTTCAAGTCAAATCCGAATGTGGAATAAGGCTCGACGTTAGACATCAAATTCGACTAGTTATCTTACTATTTTGCATGCATCGAATGACCCTTTATGACGAGACGATGTCTACATAGCAGATGTGAAAGGTCAAAAATAACCACCAATTCGGAAAGCTTAGAGACGACATACGGATGACAATGTCACCATCTTCATCGCGCATCAAACGCTCAAAATATTACTATAAGCGTGTAAAGCTATAAAAAACACAACCCTGCCCAGTGAGCCTACACGCTAAGCAAACGAGAGGATAGGTATACTATCAACTTTGTACATAAAGTTCTATTATTCTTCATGCAAACCAGTGTCTATACGTGTCGGCGTACATCATCTCTAGGCTTAGTCGGGGAGGCATCCATACTACGGGATTCATATTTGCTGCAGTGCTGACCATACGTCCGTATTCTCGTTACTAACCACCGCCTTCTACCGCAAGCGTACCAACAAAGACATAGGCCAAGTAACACCCAAATAAAACAGATGTCCCATTTAAGCAGTAATCATGAGGGACTGGTACATCAATAAAACTAGTGAAGCAAGAGACCCCTCCCGTCATTATTTGAAAGGCGGACTCTACCTTAAGCTAAGTGCCCTTTCTTGTATACACTCGATCCGATATGGGCATTACCCACTTTTTTCGCCGGGATATAGAAGCAATTAACCATACATATGCTCGTTGATCCAAATCTATATGTGTTCGTGCTCGCCGTCCCGGTAAAAGAAAGATGCAAGGTCCAACCAAAAAGTAAAATTAGCTAGATAAGAAGAGGGAATTTAGTAGCTAGGCTAGGGCTTGTTTACTCCCACCTCGGATGTTTACTCATTACCCAACCACTAAGAATTGGATTGCAGAGCCGGTTCATTTGGTGTCCAGGGTCCGGCTTCGAAAACCTAAACAGTTTGACGGATAATGAATCAATCAATGAGCGCTTGGAACCAGCAGTGCCTTGTAGATCCAAGGTAAGTTCCTCATCCGGTTGGCGTGGAACAAAGAGGGAAGGGGAAGAAGAGAGATGAAGCCAGAGATTACGAGGTCGAGGGAAAGGACCGATAGGGGTGAGCTTGCCGAACTCTCGACTTTCAGAGTCTGGGAGGACCCGTTAGGGGGCTCGCTATTCATATGGTGAGGGTGAGCTTACGAACTCTCGACAAAGGCCGCCATCGATTCACTATTCATATGGTGAGGAGAGGAAGCGAAAGCCGGCTCGACCAACGGGAGAGGTACTCACTATGGCGGCGGTTTAGGACTTTCTCCCTTGCCCGACTGCGACAAGCGACTCACGTCTCTACGAGATTGGCCCTTTTACCGTGGGCGGAGGTTTTGGAATATTTGAGCAACGAATGAATGCATAATCACATATATAATGAATGCATTCATTGCTCTCTCTTTGGTCAAGCAAGCGGTTCGTCCCCTCATCCTTGCTCACGATTACGGACAAGCGACATACATTCCCTTGCCCTCGAAGCGCAAGCCCTCCTCCCGGGACCTTCCCGATTACGTGGCCGGTAGGGACTCGACTATTCACATGGTGAGGGAAGCGCCCTCTCTTTTTAGTTCTTCGGGAGCTTCGCTACCCCTCGCCCTCCTTGGGCCTGGGGCGAGCCCGCTCAACGCTACCTCACCCTCCCGGGTCCTTGCCCCACGAAGGGGAGATCAGAGTTATCCCACCTAAGGTCTGAATATCCCTTGGGAAGGTCCCGAGGGCTTGCGCTTACGAGGGCAAGGATATCCCTTACGTTATGCTCGTGTAAGCAACGTAGATCTATAGTTCATTTCCCGGGATCACCTCCACTGACAATGCATATATTATATGTAATTATGCATTCTAAGGGTGAGCCGGCCCGAACTCCCGACTAGGGTGTCGCCATCGGGCTCACTATTCATATGGTAGAGGGTGAGCTCTGCAAGGGGCGACGGGAAATGGCCATTGAGGATGGATTTGAGGTCGTGAGGGTAACGAAGCGGCGCTTGGCGGCTTTGGAGGTCAGAAAGTGGGTCGTAAGCGCGCTTGGAAAAGGCCAATGAGGAGGGGAGGGTGAGGGGTACCGCTGAGATGACTCAATTCCCCGAGTTTCTAATTATCACTTTTGAATTGACCCAGTAGATTCACCAACAAATAGAATAAAAGAATAAGGTTATTTCTTTAGATGATGAGTACTTTACTTCTCTCTCTATAACTTGATCTTGAACTTGATCTCGTTAAGTTGGTTCTACCTACCCGTTTACTCTTATGGTGAGAAAAGCAAAAGAAACCAACCTTCATTCCTTTCTTCATTGGGCTAGGCTCATTAGTATATGGGATTTTCTTTATTAGTACTTCCGATCGGTATCACTGGGTAGGATTATAAGACTTACATAACTCTTTTCTTTCTTTCTTTTTTCTTTCAAAGTAAAAGTGTGAGTTACAGTGGCCACAACGCTCGATATGATAGTCGAGGGTGGATTCTAAATGGCGATAGAATGCGTTAGTAGAGAGCCATGCCATTTAGACGGTTTTTCGGCATTTGCTTAAGCCCCTTCAAACCTCTTCAACTCTGTTTCTAGTGAGAATTCATGGGTGTAAGGTGTCAGTAAGAGTACCCAGTTTCACCCACATCTATGAGGACTAACCAATATAGATATTCCGATCAAGCTTGATGCATATTCGCCTCGAGACAAAGCTTCAAGTGAAGTGATCGTTTTGACCAAGCAACCTTGAGTTGTTACCAATTTTCATTTGAGTTAACGACGTTTACCTTCACTCAATATGTTTAATAGTCTTCATAGTCGAGAGGAGTAGAGTAATGGCTCTTCCTTATTTACTAATTGATATTGACTTGTTGACTTGTCCTTTTTTATCGTATTGATACACCTCTATAAAGCTGATGCGTCAAGACATATGCTTGGGTAAGTTAGGATCTTAGTGATACGTACCGTAGTAAGTGAAAATTCTTAAAAGTAAGGCACTGAATCGGGGCAGCCCAAGTAGGCGGTGCTCTAGTAATAAGTAAGGATCTTAAAGCGACTAAGGTTAGGGCGTGCCTAGTGTGAGGTAAATCTTAGGTAAGGAGGTAGGCTCTCGCATGGGCTCGTGTGAGGGTAAATTCGTGTGGGACGAGAGGCAAAGACCCTAGGGCGCATACTTGGGTGAAAAAGCCGAGGCCGTAGGCGAGATCTTTCGCTCGTACTCGGTAAGTCAGAGACTCTAGGTAGCCTCGTGTAGGAGGAGCCTAAGGCGTACTTAGGTGAGGTAAATGAAAGTGAGACAGGTGAGGCAAGGACCCTCAGGCGACTCGGATAAGGTAGACTCGGATAAGGTAGATTCGTGTAAGGCGGGCTCTGGGTGAGGCTGAGGTCTATCAAGATTATCGGTACCGGACCTAATCATCGTCCTTCAGAGGTAAGCGATCATAAGTAGCGAATGGTAAGGATAAATCGACCTACTTTTTCATCGTAAAACATTTCTTCTTTATTATTATTGCATATCTATTCTTTATTTATTCAAAATTAGTCGGGTGTGAAAAGGCAGCTCTTGGTCGACAAAGCCTATTCGAGGTAAGTTTATCGGATCTAGATGAAGATCATCGATGAACATATTCTTTTATAGGTTATCTTACTACTTGATTGGTCCGACCTCCAATAAACCATATTATTCGGTAAGCATTTCAATGTTAGAACGCCCTCGAAAACCCGCCTAAGTAGAATGAAGTCGACTGCTGTACGATCATAGGTTGGGCGCGTAACAGTACATATTTTCCTTATTGGTTGGCCCCGAAAACAACATGTTCCTCTCGCTCCGATAGGTGCTTCAATGTGAAAACGCTTTACATCCACTCAAGTAGAACGAGGTAAGTGTGTGTAAGGAACGAGGTAAGTAAGTGTAAGTAAGAACGCGAGATCGAGGTCAGGGCGGGCGAGATTGGAAGTGGGACGAGACCGTGAAAGAGGGCGTGAGACGGCATACTTTCTTTCTTATTGGTCGACTCCCAAGAAACCCTTTTTTTCTGCCAAGTGCTTCAACGTGAGAATGCCTCGAAAACACCCGTCCGAGCAGACGAGGTCGGGAGGTTAGGAAGGAGAGCCGAGACCGGAGGTGAGGACAAATGACGATATATTATTTTATAGTTTGCTTTTTGAAACATGTATCAAGAGCGGTTTGATTGATCTCACTTTATGAAAGGAAACAAAGTACTGTTAGCGTGAGGCCGGTAGGGTGAGCTTATCGAACTCTCGGCTTATAAGGCCGCCATCGACCCGCCGAGGTTACGAGGTCGAGGAAGCTCGAAGACCAAAAAGTAGGGTTAGGGTTAGGGCCGGGACCTAAAGAATGAATATTTTATTGATTTAAAATAAGCTAGAGCGTGAGTCTTGAGGGCAACGAGTCAAGGGTGGACTATAAGTGATGATAGAACGCGCTAGAAAAGGCATTGGGATTGTTTTCGGCATTCACCTAGCTTTTTTGCTCACCTTCACTTAAGTTCTTGGCAAGCATTCGTGAGCTAATAAGAAGTGTTTTTACTTTTCCTATGGAGACTAATAGACATATGGAGATAGAGACTCGAAAAAACAGAGATAGAGATAGAGACTTTACAAAGCTTGATGCGCATATTTGTCTTCGACAAAAAGCTTAATTGATTTCTCGATGGACTCACTTCATAGACTTTGACTCGCCCTCATAGACTTTTATTGGATCACGCATTTACACAAATCCTTTCTTTTGTAAAGTGATCGTTCTTACCAATCTTAAGTAACCGATTTTCCTTTGAAGGGATGACGTTGAATTTCTGTCACCAAAACATGTTTCATAGTTGAGGTGAGAAGGCATAGTTGAGAGGGGAATAAACTCATGGCTTTCTAATTAGTTACTATTTGACTTACTTTGTGATACATATATACCAAGTAGATTAGGTTGGAAGAACCCGTAAGGTGCGAGGAGACCTTAGGGCGAGACCAAGTAGGGCGGACTACTCCGGTAAGGAAGACTCTAAGGCGTACACTTAGGTGAGGGAGGGTAGTACCTTTTAAGAGCGTACTTGGGTAAGGCAGTGTCTGATCGGTAGTGTTCAGTAAAGGTAAACTTAGGCGAGAGAGACATAATCGAGTGGGGATACCGGAACATAATCTATTTTCTCATGACTTGTGCTAGTATTGTAGTATTGACTAACCGCTTTCGTCAAAGTGAGTAGTCGGGTATACTCGATCGATGACCCAACAAATTTTCGTTCAAGGTGAGTAGCCATACGTGTGTAAGAAGGTAAAGACCAATTGCACCTACTCTTTGTCAAACCTACCTTCCTTCCTTCACGAGGGTAAGGTAAAGATCCATTTGCTTACCCTCGCCCGCTTTCTTTATAAGCGTACGTAAGATAAGGACCTCGCTCGTCGTACCCTCAATGGGCCGTTGGTTATTAATCCCAGTCGGCCGTCGCTATAAGAGCTATAAGAAGAAATTGTCGATGAGTATTGTTACTGTACATATATATTTTTATTGGAAGGGGTTGTTCGTCGTGATAAGACAAATTTTGGGATAAGTGCACTTCATGATACGAGCTTTTTTTCGGATAAGGTAAACGGGTGGTAGGTTGAGGACCATTACACAGTAAGAAGGTTCGTAAATAAGAAGCCTAAACACACTAAATGTATAAGGGTATGCTCACCAAGGTAAGTTTTGACCGAGGGTATGTAGCCAAGGTAAGGATCCGGATGGAGAAACCCCTTGTCCCACAGAAGGGTATGTATTTCATTCCTCTCCGAACATGGGATAGCTCGTATCAAACTTTCGAGGTACGGTTCGGGCTTTTTCCTCTCAAGAAATGAGGGTGGGTATGTCTTCCCTCTCCTCACATTTGCTCGGCTAGGTTCAAACGATAAGTCTCACGGGGTTTGGATTCCCTAAACCTTGTTCGAACTTGTCATTTGATGTAAAGTATGGATTCTAACGGGATGGTTACGCGGTCTTTCTCGTCCTAAGTTCTCCGTATGTATGTCTAAACCTTTTTACGAACATGTTCGCAAATAGTCATTTTTCATAAATAATATCCCCATCTAACCGATATAAAGGTATAACTTATCTAAATATCCAACTTGTATAAATAAGATATAACATATATTAATAAGAGCCCAAAGGTTGGGTTATAAATACTAATAAAAAAGAAGAGGTTTCTCCATAAAAAAGAAAAGGGGTTTCTAAATCCTATCCATGAGCTTCCATCTTTCGTGAGTATCCCGAAGCCCCCAAACTAAATGCTTGTTACTTCCATAAAAAGGTTCCGAATAACTAATATAAAGGGCAATAAGGTGACAAGAAGATGCCTCCCTCAACGCACAAAAATGGGTAAGGTTGTGGCACCAAGGGGCCGTAGTAGGCCCGAATATGTGGATTGATCGGGCTTGCTCGTTGTAGGTAGGGTGGAGTGAGGTGGTATTCGGGTTTATAGCTTGCTCCGCTTTATTCGGGTAGATCCATTTCTATGGGCGGCACTTCTTGAGCTTTGACTTACTATTTGATATCATCTTGACTTGACGCGCACTTTGACCAGCTTTCCCTACTCTTTTGCATCTTACCTTGGAGGATGTTAGTGAAGTTAGTTGAAGTTTGTTGAGTTTATTGTTACTCACGATAGACTCTTGAAGGTTTATTACTCGCTTTTGGCTTATCACCCTCTCGGATAAATGAACTCTATGGCTTATGAATCACAATCAGCCTTCCTGAACTTCTTCCTCGACGGAGGTTTCGTGCAGCTTACCTCCCTCAAACAAGAAAGAAAAGCCATGCCCACCTGTATAGTGGAGTTGGTCCAAATCAATTTGAAAAGCCTCGGCCAAAGGCGTATTGGAATAAGAAAAGATGGGTGTTTAAGGGTTATTACAGTATGATCCATCTACGCTCGAACTCGTACTTTGTCTTCAGCTCAATTCGATAATTTCTTTCATGCATGTAAGGTTTTAAGTGCCTAAGCCTAAGGCAAGTCAAGCGTCTGCGCCTTCCAAGATTGTCCGGCGTAGTTCCTAAAAGAGGAGGGTAGTCTCGACGATCCTACCACACTCGCGCAGCTGCCCAACTTAGCATGGGGGGAATGATAATCCGATGCCGTACCATCCGTGAATCGGGGGAGCAATGTAAAGGTAAATAGCAGTACCATCCAACGCACTAAGGCGATGAATTTATCAAGTGGTATAGGGGAACATATCTAGGTCTTCGTAGGAATAGAAACATAAGGGTAGGGGGTTAAGGGGATTGCATGCCATGCCCTACTTTAGTCTTCCCGGCTAGTTCAAAGCAATGGGTTAGGACATAGCAGGGTGGTAAGTTAGTGAGTATAGAAAGGTGGTTTGATAGAGTATAGGTAAACACTTAAGTTCAGTGCAAATAAGCATAACCGGTGTTCCCGCTGTCTGAATTCCTACAAGTATGCGGAAGCTTGTCCCGTCCCCAAAAGAGAAAGAGTGCAACCCCTAGGCATTCGGTAAAGCGAGTGGTTTATAAGGGGCATAAAGGCACTACAAAGCCCTATAACCTAACTATAGTCATACAGTGACGAAGCTATAGTCGATGTTTGTCAGCTTCATAGCGTGCACCATTAGATCATAGCCGATCATTATCAAAGGGTCATTCTAGGGGGTTTGATAGTCAATCATTAACCAGTCATTGCCTTTCATACCAGTCATTGTCCGGTCATAGCTGGGCTGGGAGACTCTACTGGGCTCCTGCCCCACCTTCCTCTACTCCTTCCTCGACTAGCAGTATGAACGCTCTTAACATGTGTCAACCTGTCCCTGTCGATGACCCTTGATTCAATGAGTTCGCCGAGGTACTAAGTATGTTCCTATATATTAATGAACGAAGTAACATAGTAAAAGTGAGGAGCAACGGCATGCTATCATTGAAGATGATATCCCCTAAACCTCTATAGGAAGGAGCAAGAGACGACTGGACCCAATAAAGATAAAGGTTGTGCCTTTCAACCTGAGCCGAAGGTTCTACCTTAAATGCAGGCACGGAGTCTATTTGGCTCAAGAAAAATCGAGTTATCGAACCCGATGGAGCAATCTCCGACCCCCCACAACCGAGGGTTTCTTATATCTAAAATTGCATTTCATAAGCTTTTTGAATATTGACGGACAGACACCGGCATGGCTTTTATATCTTGCTTTAGGGCATGGCATGGCACAGCTGGATGGTCGATTTGCCGAGAGGGTTTCCCTTTCCTAACAATTAGAATGCTGGATGGCACGGCACGGATTCTTATTCCCCCATACTGCAGTTGGACAGCTCTGTTGTGGTTATATGGGATCGTTTGAACTGCCTTATTATCTACGGTTACAAACTTTAGCTTAGATCATTTCACTGCCCCGGATTGAGGAACTAAAGCCAGAACCTTTAGGCAGAGATCGTACAGAACTTAAGCAGAGATCCTTAGAACTTCCGGATTGAATTGAAGAACTAGAGAGATAAATAAGTTACTTAGAGTGGGAAGGAAGTAACCTTATTTCATATTAATGAATCTATCCGTTCGATATCCCGTGGGTAGGCAGGCGTAAGAGGCGAGATAAAATCCTTCCTTCTCCCACCCAGCCCTTGATACAGAGTCTCGGAAAGAGTAGGAACGATACACATCTATGGAAGGAACGAAATCACTACAGAGGAAGGCTGGCCTTAGAGCGAAGGTCGGTTCATCAAGTCTCTACCGGTTTTGTCAGGTAAGAACGTTATAACAAAAGAAGGGGCCTGTGCCGCCCAATTCAACCATTAACTTCGCCCTACTTTTCTTATTCGGGGTGGCGGTGTGGGCAGGAGGTTTTAGTATATAGTTCTCTTATCCCTTTATACCCTAACACCTTCAAGTCCCAAGCTCAAGTTCAAGCTCCTGGAAAGAAGTCCCGGGGAGAAGGATAAAGGGGCGGATTTCAATTAATGGCCGGCCCTATTTCCCCGGTCAATATAGCCATTATGACACGCTTCTGTTTCTAAGGTTGCATATAGCGGACTGAGAGCAAGCAAACCTAGCATTAAGCTATGTAGGTATATAATACAGCTATTTTGATTGGTTGGTCGAGGACGAGGGGTTATTGAGGAAGGCAGAGGACGTATCGGCCTGGGGGTGGGCACCGCGGTAGTAAGCCGATCCGATTGAAACACTTACTTGATCCAATCTGATCAATTTTCCAGCATGTAAGGGTTATCATAGAAGGAAGGTGGGATCTCTGGTGCTACACCATCATATCTAATAAGGCGATTCACTGAATTGGGCATTAGGGGTATATCAAACTCTATGTAGCTAGACTTACCAACAAGTTTGTTTGGAGTGGGCGGGGTAGATGGCGACTAAAGAAAAACCTGTTAGTTACAGGGTCCACAGTAGACAGCAGACCGAGCTACTTCTTGAACATGTTTCAGGCTTCCCCACTACCTGTATCGAATTAAGTGGTCATATTCGGCAGTCCATAGCTATTACGTATAAAATACTCTACAGATGTAGCTTCGGGTCAATAAGCTGCTTCTAATAGTTGGACTTTTTCTATATAAGAAGGTTGAGTTGCTTCTAGTTCTTTTTATAGTATAGTTACCGGAGTAGCGGCTTCGATCAATCGACCGTAGTAGTGCACCCGGCTCTATTCCCGCCCACCTACCAACCTTGACTCTCATTCTTTCTATTGGCTGAGATATGGTGACATTCAAGTACTATAGATGGTTACAGAGCTGGTAGGGCGAATTGTTCGGTAGGGGCACATCTCCATTTGAAAGCTTCATAGAGGTCCCACCCAAACCTTATTGCTACCGAAACACCCCCGTGAACAAACAGATCTATTATCTAGAAAAGGGTGGGCCCCCTCATTCGAATGAATCAATAATGTATGGGGTCCTGATACAGAAGATCGAGCTAAAGGTGACACGTCAGCGATGCCAGGTGGCCTCAGTGATAAGACGGATATCCACTCAGAGGTTCTCAAGAGCGAATAACCGCAAAGGGATCATGAACTCGAAGTAATCCTCAAAGATTGTGACCAAAGTAGAGTGACTTCATTCAGTGAATGACGGCAGCAGCTCTAACAGGATTTAAACTTATTAGGCGGGAATGACAGCTGATAGGGGTTGCCTTAATTATAAGCCAGCAGTACTTGCATTATTTCGACATCCGAACCAATCTGAAATCAAGATTCAGTTGACCTTTTTGACCCGGAACCCATTGGGTTTATCCTTTCCTATGGGAGGAATTTAGAGAAACCATAGACAAAAGCAAGTATGAGCACTCTATATCAGATTATTATCATTAATTATGTGCGTCTTCTCTTTCCTATAAGGAGGGTTATACGATGCATCTGAGGTTATGACGTTAGCGTCCGCGATTGTCCGGCTCCTTACTTATTGAAGAGGAGGAAAGCAGTAGTTTTGATCGAATCATTGGCTAACATGCCATTTGGATGGAACCATCTATCAGAAAAGGTTCGTTCAAGGTCGGATTATACAACAAGCATAGAACAGGATTCAATTAGAAGGTCCCATCATTCATTCGCAATGACCGGGAAAGGAATAACCTCCCGTGCATCTCTATGTAGTCAGCAGGTGATTATGCCCAATGAGCAACAAAAGAGGGAGGCTCCCTAATCTATTTATTACCCCAGGACGTGACCACAGCGCTTTGTTGATCGAGTACGATGTCAGAAGAGCATAGCATCCCTATCCTTAGTTCCAAGACGTAGTGTTCTAATATCTATCCCGCTAGGTTCTAGAATTTATTGCATATTTATTCCTTTCAATGTAACTCCTTCCATGTTGTTCCTATACTACGACTATATGGGGTTTCAACACCTTGTTCTTACGATAATAAGTTATATAAATTACCTCCCTATCAGTGTATGTTCCGGCATATGCTAGTGCCCCAGTGGCGCCCCACTATATGGCATCCTACTTGCTAGAGTTCCGTCATTAGGAGATGTTACTAGAAGCTTTGTTTCAGCATTACCTGTTGTTCCTAGAGCTGAACTTGACCTTGAATTTACACAGCATAAGCCTACCTAGCTTTACACTTTATAACCACAGAATACGATGTGCATACCTTTACACTAGATTACCCAGCTCAACCAAGCACAGATAAGCCTGGAAAGGATTCATTTACTGTTATGAATCGATGGGATATCATTTCAATGTTTTCCCTTGCCTCATGAACCCCTATTACTCATGAACCTTTTCTTTCAAGCCCCAAGGATTATACCAATTGAAGCGGTGCAACGATTAGCCCAATTGAAGCCTAAAAGCCTAGATGTCCAGGGGAGAGCCTTTCAACTACCTTACAGCCGTACAAGCTTTAGTTGAATGTTCATTTCTCATCTGTAGCAATAAATATGAACTGCGCGGCTCGCTACGCTCAACAGAGGGCCGCCTTGACACTACCTATCTAGAGATAGACAATACACAGCTTAATCTTCACAGATATAAGACAGCTCTTAATTACACAGCCAGAGAGAAGAGATGACAGCAGAAGCTTGCCAGAGATCAGCTTGGCTTATGCTATTACAAGAAATCTGCTTTTTTATGCATTGATTTAGTGATGAATCAAAGAGATTAGCTTAGTGAAAGGATGGTATTGGCTTAGTGAAAGGATTATCTACTTGATAGCCTAGATAGACAGGAAGAGATAGCCTATTTCTTATGCAGTAGTTACTAGATAGCATATTTATTATGTACTAGATAGAGCTGTTCTATTTTCACTAGATAGATATGAAGGAGGATACTTTTGTAGAGCGTATAGATGATAAAGAGATAGCCTAGATATTGACTATTAGGGATTTGATAGCCTATATTTCATTTACTAACAGAGCCTACTCATTTACTATTTGTTAATAGATTGCTTATAGATGAAGTATAGCATATATTTATATATATTAAGTACACGCTTGCGCACGCCATGAGGGGCAGAAATGATCTATTTTGGAGGGGGGCGTATTTACACAGCTCTTCCCCTCCATATGGAAGCGATTCCTTAGGCAGGCTTATTAAGGAACTAGAGTTATTAAACAATACCTAAGGAGCTAGCTATAGTTATCAATTATCACTTTCTAGCTGGTAATAGTAGTTAGTGGCGAGCTTGTAGTTCTCAGTTAGAGCCTATAGAGCCTTCATCAGTGTTTAGGTTCGTTATATAGTTATAGATTCCTACAGTAGTTATTCCTATAGTTAGCAGTTCTTCCTAGAGTTAGGGATCGAGCTATAGATTCTAATTCCTACTTTACTTTTCAGACTGAAAACAACGCTTGTTCCTATTGAAAGATAAGGTAAGTCAAATAGCAAAACCCATGATGCAACCACATCTGTAGTGGGATCGTCTGTATCTGTTCCTGCTCCTGGATATGCTATGTTCTATGGATTGGGATGTGTCACTGTCACTAGTGTTCCTGCTGTGGGCGGATATGTATCTTTCACTTGGTAAACAGGATCATAATGTCCTGGTTAGTCAACTGGTTGAAACTACTGGTACTAGGTCTGGTTCTCAATGTCTAAGCTAATAATCTATCTGACTCAGTTCCGAATCTGTGTTTCGACCAACTGAATAACCGGGCTGGTGTGCGTCTTCTACTGGTCCAACTTGTTTTTTCTGATAGAGTCCCTAATAAATAGATTGATAATTAGGAAAGTCTAAGTCTAGGAGTAAAGTGAAGTCTAAGAGTTTTATATTGATTGGATTGGCAGGAAGCTGCAACTTTGAAGATGTGACCTACATGTGATGAATAGGATTTGAACCTCATGAGCCACCAACTGTCAATTCCGTAGATCACTATGAGACTATCCTCATCTCACTCTGATACTATGATGACTCTATGATACTATGATAACTAGCTACGACCCATGAACACTTAGATGACTAGCTACGACCACTAGCTACACGACCATGGACAGATTCATGTAGCAGACTATTTCCTACTCTGTCATTACGCAGGTCATAGACCAAATTGAAGCATGGAGATTGACACATGGAAAGACTAATTGCAGACTCCACCCATTACCTATTGAATGACTTGTGCGTGCAGACTAACAATTACCTATTTAATCACGTGCACATGACTAACCATCGCATGGAACTAACATCGCATGGCATGGGAATTCTTCATCGCACGGGAAGAACTTACAAAGAAACTATAGGATTCATGGACTTACCATTAAGATTCTTTCATTGATGGGCCTATGAGCCGAAAGACTGACCACCTATGAATGACTACCTCTTGCTTTTAGACTCTTGCTGCTTTGAGACTGCCTCTTGCTATAAAAGAAAGGGACCATTATTGACTGACCAATCATCACAGAGAAGATTCGATTTCTTTTTAGTTCAGTAAGTCAAGGCAAAACAGTTTCTTACAAGAAACAAAATAGGCAATTTTGTTTGCCAAAACCGCACTCGTGCCTCGGTAACTCCTCGGTGGGTTATTTAAATCGGCAGTGGAGTTCGTCGATAGAATAGATTAGGTGTATTCGGCTGGCATAGGTATAGAGGGAACTTTGATGGCTGGATCGGCGGATAGATATGTGCTATGGCCTTTTTATTGCTTGTCGAAGTAAACAGAGAGGCTATGGATGAGTGTATCGGCTTTCATTTTCGGGAGTACGGGAAGGTTCTTATATACTTGTCTCTTCTTGTCAGGCACCGATTGGAGATCGGCAGGAATGTTTTATTTATATAGATAGATGAATGCCTGTCGGCGTGCAGATAGATAGGGCTTGTATCTTGTAAGAATAGACATAGACATATGGAAATATATTGGATAGATAGCTTGTCGTCGATCATAGATCGTTCTTATACATCTTTGCATATAGGCATATATCTTGATTTATTTTCTGATCGATCGTCTAGATAGCTCTTAGATCTCATCTTTCTCTCTTCGTGTCTGCGAGCTATGTCTCTACAAGTGATGCTTCTTATACTCGGTCAAGCTAATTTATCAACTCGAGAGTTCGCTTGCTCACCCTACGAGATTGGCCATTTTCGATGGCGGCCTTTAGGTTCTTCAAGTTAGATGGCGGGGGCCCCTCCCCCAAAAACGAGAGTTGTTGATAAGCGCCTCGCGACCCTCGTAAACTCGGCCGAGCTTCCCTCTCCTTATAGTCGAGAGTTCGTTACCTCACCCTAACGGGCCTTTGGTCGAGCCCGATGGCGGCCTTTTAGTCGAGCCCCCTACCGGGTCCTACCGGGTCCTCTCCTCACACGACAGGCTCACCCTTGGCGGAGTGTTTGAACATCTTTTCGATGGCGGCCTGTTGTCGAGAGTTCGGCGGGCTCACCCTACGAGGATTGGCCATTTGACCGTGGCGGAGGTTTGAGCAGTGAATACACTCTTAGTTAGGAGAAGCTACGGTGATTGGATTCGAGAAACGCGTAATTACATATACAATATATGCATTCACGCTCTATCGATCGAATAATGAATTGATAGCATACGACATATATAATGATATATCTCTATTTGTATACGCATATTACGGGTACGACCGATGATTCGAGCTACGATCCTATTACGACGCTAAAGCGTAATGACATATATAATATATGCATTTAAGAATGAAATAATCATAAATGCATAATGACATATATAATATATGCATTATCTGCTAAAGCGTAATGACGCAATATCAAGCAGCATCGGCTGCTCGGCAGGGGAAATGCGTAATGACATATGCCCATAATTGTCTGCTAAAGCGTAATTACGTATATAATGAA
>JAXQQM020068318.1:0-25000 GCA_034641835.2 Pinus albicaulis | reverse complement strand
TCCTGACTTTATGCTTATGGCTGCTAACTTTATGAAAGTGATTTGGTCAATACCAGCCAGCCAATATATGTTTCGGTTCCCGCCTGCTTAATCTCACCAGAGTATACGTACCTTAAGATCCTGCCTGACCCTGATCTCGCCCTCCTCGGGTCAGCACGTTCTCACGTTGCTGCCTGCCTTCGATACATGTTTTTATAGGCCAACCAATAAGGTAAAAGGTGTCTGTCTGTCCCTGACCTAATATCACTCCCTACTCAGCTTCGAGCTTATTCACGCGCGTTATACTAGCTGCCTGCTCTCGATACATGTTTCTTTCGAGGAGCCAATCAATAAGGAAAGATGTCTGTCTGTCTCTCGCGCCATACCTCTGGTCTCACCCTCCTTCCTGGTCTCTCGTCCTACTCAGCTTTCGAGCTTCCTCACGTTGAAGCGCTTACTGAAAGAACATGCTTAGTTCAATCAATAAGAAAGTATGTCTGTCTCGACCTGGCCTCACCCTTCACCTCGCTCTACTCGGTTGGGCTTCATCAAGCTTTCTCACGTTGAAGCGCTTACCAGAATAACATGTTTCTTAGATCGACCAAATAGGATGTCGGCGGTAATGGTCCTCAACCTACCCGTTTACCTTATCCGAAGAAGCTGTATCACGAAGCTGTATCATGAAGCTCTGTATCATGAAGCTGTCCCTTATCCCGAGGCTGTCTTATCATCGAACAGCTACCAAGAAGAACATATGTATGTAGTACAGGTGCTCATCTTACGGTGAAGGATAGGTGCAGCTTATGAAGATAAGAGTAGGTAAGCGAAATGGGTCTTGACCTTACACTTAAAAAAGATCACAAGCTTAGAGCCGGCCTAATCTTCTCAGCTCGTAGAAGAAAAACCGATAAAAGGGCGCCCTACTTAATCAATATCGATATTGAAACGAATCCTCGAAGCGTAGGAGGGTAGCAGGCCAGCCATAAAGGACTCCCACTTTTTGTAGAGGTAGCTTGCAAGTAGTGGCGTAGTAAGCCTTTTTCTCTATACCTCGCCGGCTCTCGCAGGATCTTCCAGCAGGTTAATGAACAGAGAGATAGGACGACGGCGTCTCAAAGGAACAACTGGCAGATTCCGATGACTTATTAATTATCATATCGTAGCCGCCGCCGTGGACCTACGCAGAATCGTTAGCCGCCGCCTATGCTATTTGAATCCGAATCCGAAGGAGATAGGCGCGCATGACTTTCCAATCGGAGCAGCAGCTAAATAACTGGCTGCGAACAGCGCAATCATGACTTTCCAATCGGAGCAACAGCTAAATAACTGGCTCCCACCCCAAGCAAGGTCCGATTCCATTCCCTTGAGCCTCGGAGGGAGCGGGACAACGGACAGGCTAACCATTACCACGACAGAAGATCGTTGGACACGAAGGTTTTCCTTCGAGGTGATCCTGAATATAGTGGGTGACCCGAATGCTTTGGGACAATAAACGTTCCCCTCATAGTATAGCCGCCTTGTCCTTCCACGATAGACAAAAGTATAGAATGGTTTTTAAAGGTCGGGCATCCATCCCTCAATAAGGTGGCACTAAAGACCCGTCCGTAACGACTCAATGAGAGGATACCAGATAAGAACGCAAGCAAGGTATATCGTAGACAAGACAAGCGTCAAAGGCAAGAAAGGGAGTTATGATTAAGTAAGCAAGTCTAGAAACATAGCCCAAAGCTAGTTTTTTCTCTTTCCGGGATGAAAGAAAGAAGAAATAGATGAAGCAAAGGAGTAGTCTTTATAAAGTATTCAATAATAGAAAGAAAATACCCGATGAAAGGACTCTAATAAGCTCATGTAAGCTAGTTATTCTGATCCTTAATGCAATCCATAATATAATAACTGACTTAAAGCTCTGTCTTTCGAGTAGTCAGGCCATGAACTGACGTTTCCACTCCACTAACTGACGTTAGCCTCGCTCTACGAGCCGCCATTGGCTAGCACCGATAAGAAATAAAGAAAAGGAATAGGTGTGGGAACAATAAAGTAGGTATAGGAGCGTCTGTATTAGTTAAATGGTGGTAGGAACTGGAGCTGGTGTAAGAGAAGGAAGAGCAACCAACCCGTGCAGCAGGGATGGAAGGATGTTCCGGTATCCGAATTAGGCTACACGACGGCGTGAACTACTTACTTTCATTGAGTGCTCAACCAATGCCTATAATGCTTCGATTTCCGCAAGAGAGCCACCCTAGATCTGTCACGTGTTGAGGGAAGGGTTATAGTATCTTACTGCTCTCCCCAGATGAGTTCAAGGGGGATAAGGGTGCACTGAATTCGAGTGCAATCGAAAAACTCGATAACAGGAGGAATGAATAGAAATATGTCCTCCTAGTCTGGTGCGAATAAGAGGTCAGTGGAGAATTGATAATCGAAGAAGGCCCCGAGGACTAAGTGAAATAACAGGGGGGAATTCTAGCCAGGTGACCATCAATGAAGGACTGCTGCTTGAGGGCTATTCTTTCTATCGATCCTTACTCCGAATATCTCTGGGATGGAAAGCAAGAACCACCACTTCTCTTTTCCCTCCCTCGACCGGATAAATAAAATCCCTTATTCCATAGGCCCAAGATTAACCATCACGAAATGAACAACCTGTCTTCTCAAGAATGAACCTTTATCCGAAGAATTAACTTTCACACTGAGGGAAACTTGCTTTCGACGAATGAGCAAAGAAAAAGACCCTCACTCTGTCCCTTCCTCAGTGTCCGGATCGGGGGGGGATAGACGTCCTAACGACAGGAAGCAAATGTCATCGCGAGTAAGGATGGTTGACCCACTCAACAAAAACGAATATCTTTACTGGCTAGAGGCGGCGCATCTCGAGTGAGATCGGCCGATTAATCAATCGTCGAATCCCTTTCTTTCCCTGCTCGCAATCTATCCTTCCCTGCCACCTCGGATGGAATAGTGCGATGCCACCTCCCTAGCCCCGCCTCTTCCCCAGCCGGAGCTTTTGACTGATTGGTGAGAGGCAAGCAACAATGGATTGTATAAAGGCTTTGTTAGGACATTCTATCCCGCATATCGCGCATATGTCTGAATGATGAACCGGTGGCATCTGACGACCGACCACATGCAACTCTTTGCCTGGGCCAGCAATGAAACCTACCTATAATGGATTTATCCCCAAGCGGAGCATCTTATATGATAAACATGCTCCGGTCCAGAAGACCAAGATCTGCACCTTTCATAACTTCCGCCCATCCAACAGGATTGGCTGAACCAGGCGCATAAAGCGTAGCAGATGAAACCGCCGACTAGGCACTCAACCAATGCAGGAATGAAAGACCCCAATAACTTGAATGGATTGAGAGACTGCCTTCCGACTGAACTGATAGAAGTTGGCTTGAGCTTGAATGAGCGTATCTTACAAAGAAAGGTACCCCAGTCGCCCCGGTGGAATGCATTGAAGAAAGGAATCCACTCTCAACCCTTTCACCATAGGCCGGTATTCTTATTTAATACGAGTCAACTACTGCTGCTCCAACTCCTTTAGGAAAAAGTGTTGCATTTCGTCCAACTCCTACAAAGCCCACCCCCGAGGGAGAAAAGGAAGTTATCAGCACCAATGGAACGTGACTAGCCTTATGCTTCGCCCATCTCTATATGCGGGGAATCGATCGGTTGAATCCGCTGCAAGCCTATCTTCCGAACCAGTCTCCCCCAATCATAGTAGGAAACTATAGGCTTCTCACGAGGAAGCCCGATTTCGAGAGGACTAACTCGGAGAGAAATCATTCAATAGCGGATCAAAATCGGGTTCATAGAATGGATCAGTTGCCCCAGAAAGAAGTGCCTAAACGGGACTAGGGTTCTTATGAGCAAGTATTGAAGACTGAAAGCTTTCAATTCAAGGTAAGCAAAGAAGAGGAGGTCGACTGATCAGCAGAGGACTTCAGTCCATGAGTTGGATGCCCCGCCGCCTGTGAGGACTGCTTTCAATCAAAAGGAGATGAGAGATAAGCAGACTTTCCTTCCTCAGGATTAGCCATATTGGAGAATGCCTGTCAAGTGGGATGCCTTCGGAACTTGACTACACAGGGGAAAACAAGAGGGGGTCGGCCAATAAAGCAAGATATTAAACATATGGGCTTTGCTAATCTTTAGATGCTCATTTCGATCCAAACAAACAGTGTATCCTGTCGGATACTCGTTTCTGATTCGAAAACGAGCTAGCGTACCACAACGGTGAGAGCTTTATACATGGATAACACAATTATCTCGGTATTGAGGCGCTCTCACCTTTCCCTCTTGCTCGATTCCTATCTCTGTGCTCTCCTATCCCCCCGTGTGCCATGGAAGCATCTGGTCCATACTGCTCGCGGAGCATTCTCTTGGGGTGGCATCCAAACCAATGATAGCTCACTCATTTGGGGCCGGGCCGGCCTATAGCTGGGGTAAAGATCCGCCGGGGCCCAAAGGGGGGAGTGGGAGACATCTACATTTTTAGAAGGAACCAGGTGCGGATCCGACTGAGATAATTGCCTATAAAACAGACAGACAACCCCGTAACCATGGAGGATGTGATGCATCGGCTTCAATTATCCTGGGCGGAGTTACCGATCAAAAGTGCTATTGGTGCCCCAGACGATTCTTTTCATACTCCTGCAGCAAGTCAGTTAGTGATTCCTGTATCGATCTACGTTACGCGGCGAGAGCTGATTAAGGGACGGCAGGGGCAACGCCTGGCGGAGCTAAACCGGACCTAGCAGAGTCATAGGTCCTAACTTTGAATGCAAATGCAGAGCATACTGAGCCATTTCGGTTGGCATAGGTTCTTCTTACTATTTCGGCGTATATATAGTTATTTAATCCCTGTAACTCCACTAGCCAAAGTGGCTTACACTAGGCAAGTTCTACGTGAGCTGCTCTAAGAGTGGAAGACCGGTCGGGCAGCTCGCTCCCCTGCTTAAGCAACACGAACACCGATTGCCTCGCGCCCCTACGGCCTCACATCGGTCGCTTTACAAAGAAGAAAGCACTGAGGCTGGTAGGAATCGGTCTAATTCTAAGGAGCAGCCGATTCGGCGCTTGCTTTCCCTCTTTCTTCTGGAAGATAAAGTTTCGAAGCTTACCTAAAAAAGGACTCTCAATCCCATAGGTCCCTGAATCCACATCCGAAGCAGAGAGAAGCCCGTCTATCTTTATGTGTTCCGGTGCTCTATAGGAAGAGTAATCAGTTGATTCGATTCAACTTCTGTGGTTGGAATGGAAGGAGTTAAGTTGGTAGTTTTTTGAAGGAACGTAGTCGCTTGCTCGACAAAAGGCCCGGAGGGACTCGGCCGAGGTTACGAGGTCGAGGAGAGCAAGGCGAGCGCTCAGGCAAAATGAGAGGTTAAGGGGTCAGGTGTGATGCCGAAATCAAGGCGAAATTACATATATAAATGGATACGGCGTCAGGAGAGGTACGTTAAGTGACTCGCCCAGAGTTTGTGTTATCCCAGAATGCACTATAGATCTACGTTTCTTTTGTTACGGTTATCCCAGAACTACGACAGTGCCCTGAACTCTCTTTTTTCTTCCCTCAATCGCAGTCAATCCGAAATCGCATAAAAAGACTGACCAAATTTTGATCTCGTTATGTCATCTCTAGGTGGGTGGAAGGAAAGCGTAATTACGTAGATAATAAAGAAAGCGTAATTATATATATAATGAGATAGATCTTTGTATACGATATCACCCCCTGAGCAACCTCGGACTGATGCTTGAGCAAGCCTAAGGGGCCTTTGGGATAGGAATGACAATGAGGATCGATGATTTGATTATTTTAGATTTCATTATTTGATGATGGACCAGACTTTAAATATGGCACCATTTCTCAATATCCTGGCCTCTGATCGCGGCTACCCGACCCTGACGGATTGGTTATTTCAAGCTTTTGCTGAAGTTTCGCAGTAATAAAAGTGCCCAATCCTTAAATCCCACTAATATGGCCTATCATCCCCTTAGATGTGACCACTCCAGCCTAACAAAGGCCCTTTAGTTCCTTCTTTTCACCCTTTTATTGGGTAATAAGTCACCCCTGTGATGGCAGGAATACTATCTCAGATGGAGGATTCACTTTATATATATGTAATAACGCTTGAAAGGCTCTTCTTATTAGGCTGGTTAAACCTTATTTTAAAGAAGCGCTATAAGGCTATTTTTTTGAGGCAACAACCTAGCCCCTTCAATTTAGGCTAACTGGACTACTGCATAAAGGTAATGAGGCCTTTTACAAAGCTACCTCTTAAGGGAAAACCACCACCCTCACCATTCAAAGGAAACGAGGCGCTTTAAGGCTGCAACCTTTCCCCCTAGATTTAGGCAAACTAAGGCTGATTTAGTCACTGACTTACTCGCTTTTATGTGTGCACACCAAATCAAATTGATAAAAATTATGAACAGCTAATCTTACACGGGAAAACGTTGAGCATAGCGAGCCGCCCTGAGACCGAATTGGACTGATACCGGTTTGAACTCGATTGATTAGCTAGCCAGCAAATGGGGATAAACTGAACGAGATTATGTTGAGCAATAGTGAGCTGCCCATAGACCGGGCTATCCATAATGTAACACCACGAAGATATAGAGACATGCTTTGAACCAATAGAGAGAGCCACTTATAACCCAATCGATAAGCCAGCGAATGAGTTTGAGGTAAAAAGGGCGGTATGACGTTGAGCTCTGAGCGAGCCAACCCCGAACCTCGAGCCCTTCAGCACTACGAGGATAGCCTGTTTGGCGTTAAGCTGAACATACATGACTTTGGCGATTATCACAACAGGTACTGCTTCAGGTGACTTTGCTGCTTGAACCGCTACCGGTGTGCTTATTATACTGGTACTACTGTTGCTGTTGTATCTACTGGATATGCAACTGGGATAAGCAACTTGACCTAACGAGCGCATATAAAAGCCATCATCGATCTACAGGCATGAAACTAACAGCATCTAAGCCAATAAACCACTATCTGGACTAGGTTCAACTGGAATAGGTACTACGCATAAACAACCCATATGCCAGCTTAATGAAGTATAAATTACCATATTATGTTCTAATGTAGCGATAATTTGAAAATAGAATATGGCAGCTTCAAAAGTAGTATTCCCCCGTACCTGTGCTACCGGAGTACCAGCTTTCGCCCTGCTCGCATAGGATAATTTAGAACTCCCTTGAATCTATCCCCTGCTATCTGGGCTTGTTCCACATTCCTCACATAGCGCATCGTTTATAAAGGCAATCAGATTCTCCCACTGAGAGAAAAATGTAACAAATGTAACATAAATATTTTGGACCTCTTTTCTCTATCAAGGCATCTTTCGTTTCTGATGAGACTGACTGTCTGTTCTCATAAGCGGCGCGTGATACTCACTCTTAAGCGAGCAGAGATTACGGGAGTGAAAATATCCCCCATGGTAATAGCGAAGAGGACGCCATAATCGAAATAAGTTCTCGACATGCTACTAAGGTGAGATAGGCTAAAATCGAAAAGAGCAATTACGCATGTCAGAACACGAACCATAAAGCTTTTTGGTCTCTGAGGAATGGCTGTAGGGATCAATAGATTTGGACAGCCCCACAAAGGCTTCGGAGTAGCATGCGGGGACACGGGACCGGAAATACTTCATTTTTCGAAGGACTGGTACGGGGTACGTGATTGAACGCTTCATGCAGGTTCGACGCATCAGGTCTCTCACTAGGATGTGCTATAGCTCCGCATGGGTAGAGAGTCGCCGCAAAACCTCTATTCCTCCCCTTTCATGTTTGTAAGCTCCAAGCCGGGGGAGCCCAGTATAGTAGCATTCCCACATCACATCAGGGAGCACGATGAACAGGTCGGGACGGAAATGAGCCTGTAGCTAGGGGATTAGGCTAAAAAGAACCTTTTTTGGTGGACACAAGCAATAACACTTCCACCTCACACCGTCGTTTAAACGCCCACATGCACACGCACCCTCAAGGCCTCGTATGTAGAGGAACTAAATAATGTGAAATGATAGTTGGGAGCGGCACCAACACGAGGGCAGGGACAATCACGAAACGTATTCGGGCTGTGATTACGCTCTCTCTCACCAAACACTCACATTGACCTATGGAATGTAATAATAACCCATGTTATATTACAGAAACGAGCTAGAATGGGGCTTAGGTTATTACTGGTGAGAAAAACGCTAGTGTTGGCATCGGCGGAAGTTTATTTACCGAGTTGACCTCGCAGCATCCCTTCTAGGTTGATAGCTTGCGGCACCTCTTCCTTCAAAGCCTTTTATAAGGCATCCCTTCTTCGAGAGCTTGCCCGAGATTGAGTTTACCAGGTTCCATCTTATGATCCAAGGTCTCCACCTCGCGTTGTTCCCGTTATTGATCCACTGGCATAGGTAGTAAAGGCAAAAACCGCAGTAGCATATCCGAATCCAGGCATTTACCTAGTGCCTATAGTCTTAGTTTCAGTTGAATCAGCACCTGTTGACGTGCCGTAGCAGATTATTATAGTTGTATAGCCGGCATCTGGTGGTGCTCCTAGCTTTGCTGCTTCCTTCTAAGTGGTATCAATAATAGATGAATCTGGAAGATGAACTGCCTCTACTAGATTGGGGTCTGCTACCGCTACGGAGATGGTGGATAAACCGGTTCTACTTAGAGACTCTGCTACTCTCCCATCTTCTCCACGAGGTCGGTTTTGCTGGTGCGTATGTCGTGGGTTTACTACTACCGAACCAGCGCTTTCTCCTCCCTTTACTCCGTTAGATCGAAGGTGAACTTTATCTTACTACTTAATAATCGTTCAGGACTGCGATGACCGGGAATGGGGAAAAAAATGCTTAGCCAAGCAAAAACATAATCAGTGAATTTTCATTTACTTATTATTACCTAAAAACGCCAGTGAGCCGGGATTAGTTCCAGGTGCATGATTCTTGCAAAAACACCTTACTTACGAGCATGCAAGGCTAAGTAATCTAGGCATGCATCCAACCTCTCTAGCTAGAGACCAACCCATAAAGTACCAGGCCGGGTACCTGTCTAGGAGATCTCCCTCAATTTCATATCCTATTATATATTGGATTATTCCATGTATTTTGCACAGCGTGCCTGTATAGCATTGGTAAGTAACCATATCCAGCACTATATCTACCTACGACGCATATATAAAACCTGTATAAATATAACACCTGGCTATATAACACCTGGCTATATAACACCATGCAGCTATGATAAACCAGGAGATCTGAACAACGATGCAGCTATGAAACATCTGGGGAGATATGGGAACCTGGGTAGATATGAAAACCATGCCAGCATCCCACCTGTCAGTTCATGTTACCCTCCCCTTCCCATGCTGAGGTAGTGCTCCTTGACCTGGCCCACTTGAGAGCGGTAAAAATGGGGATTTATGGGTTGATCCGATTCCACGGGCCTTCCCCCGCACATGCTTAGATTGAAGGGCGATGGATCGATCCCTTCTTCTTCTATAGCAATGAGTTCCGCAGTTCCAGCCGAGGAGGAGAAATGCGGGAATGAAATAACCGGTAACCGCACCGGGACAACACCTATTCGGTATTTCGACATGCAGTCTAGTTAACCAACCGCGCCACAACTTCCTTTTCCCTTGGAGCTCAGCTCTGCAAACTATTCGTTTCAAAGTGAGTGCCCGGCCCGGAAAAAGAAAGAACCGGACTCGCCCAAACAAATGGAAATGATCCGATTCAGACCAGCGCAGCAATCAATTAAGCTCCTCAGATTCATTCACGGATCCAAGCGGGAGCATATAAATATATCCATAAATATAGAGAGAGGGGAGGCAACGCGCGCGTTTCAACAGCTGGCCTCTCGGGCGCCTACGCACTCACCAACCCACCTACACACCCCTCGGAAGCAATCTCTATTCGCGAGATCCATCTTCGCCAGATCCTTTCTAAACAAGCCACCTAGTCCCACCTGCCTGGGAACCTGGATCAGAGTAATTCGGGGGGAATACATCGGATTGGAGCCCGCCTACCCGACTCACCCACCCAATAACTAACGCCCACCAAAGAATCTATTTCCCGCTAGCGTAGCGCCGAGCATCAAAAAACCAACCCGAATCCGTCGGTTGCTGCGTCTTCTTTGGGAACAAGAACACGGGTCCTTGTGCTGTGGCCATGGTTTTAATACCAATTAAGCTTTCTACTTTTTCCTTCACTGCTTTCTCATTGAGTATGAAGGGCAGAGGGCTAACCTCTAGCCAGTTTCCGCCTTCCATGATAGGTCGGATATAGCAGCTATCTCTTGTCACCTCGAACTGGAGCCACTGCTGATAAGGGTTTATTGCGGGATAACCTTCTCTTTCTTCCCCTCAATCAATTATACTGCATTCTCCTTCGACTGACGCCGTATCTACTGGTCATTCTGTATATAGATGTAATAACGCAATTTCATCATTTTCAGGTGCGCATCTCTATCGAAGTGATGTGATTTAGGTAGGTTATCTATCGGATTTTCGGGTGACACGAGAGGCACATTATATATGATGCTATGGCATAGGTCCTGATCAACCCTCGCGAAGTCAACGGCCCGAGCGAGGTATCAAGAAGTCGTTAGGCCAGGGAAATTAGTCTACTTCGTTATCCCACACAGGATACAGAGGTTTGAACTGCGAAGCGCGGCGTCACGGAAAGTATTTTTTCTTGCTCGATAATAGAAAAAGATTCTATCGAGGTTGATCTCTACCAAAATGATAAGTGTTACTAACGACTATGTCCTGGGACCCTCAGGTGACCGAATCTACACGCGCGTAGCATCAGGCTCACCCTTATGCCAAAGGACTTAAGCTAAGACTAAAGCAAGATCTTATGGCAGGTTGATTAATAGGACTTATCGTATGGACCTTACTCCATGGAACTAACTCCTAAAACTACAGCAAGTGCCTTACTCTATGGCCGGCTAAGATATTATTATTATTTGCTTACGCTGGTAATAGTGAGAAAGAGAATTTATCTTATTTTTATTGCATATAACTAATGACAAGACAAGTTCAACTTAGATATGCAAGTCCTAGTTATAGGCGAGTCTCTCAACAACACTCAATGTATTTGGAACAACCTATACTCCTCTTCTTATGCCATTCCCATTCAAACTGGAGACACTACTTGCCAGAGATCAAACTACGTGTAGAATCAGGAAACAAGGAAGAGATATGTCCATGGAACTCTTGTAAGAGTTCTTAGGAGACTATGGCTAGTACCTTACTTACGTTACTGGGACACATGAGAATGAATTCATAGATTGTGTCTTATATATGCCGGTATCAAATGTATGAAGTCCACATGCACTAAGAACGACTAGCTTAAGTCCATTTGTTCTTTAACTACTGGCAGCCGTAGTGTAAGTCCCATAGCAATTAGCCTTACAGACACTAGCGCTTAGTCCATGCACTATGCACTATAATAAGCCTTAAGCCTTTGAGTTTAAGGCCGAGAAAGGTCTTTGCCGGACTGCTTGACTAGCTTCAGAATGGGCCCTATGAACAACTGTAAGTTCTCTATTTCTTAAGTCAGCTGTAGTCCATGACAATAAGCCTTAATTGCCAGACCTTCAATCACTGCATGAAGAAGAAGCCATGATTGCATTCCACTTGTTGTTGTTTATAAAACAAGTGAAAAACTATATGCGAGTACAGGTTCTATGTCTCTATGCATGCTCGTATATGAACCCTGCTGGAGTTAGTTCCTTAACATGGGAGTTCCTGAACATGGGGAGCTGAAGCCGCTGACTCCTACTAGATATGGAATCCTGCCACGAGATAAACGTACGGAAATGGCCATGTTCTGTTCAGAAGAAATCCATTTAGGTGCCAAGATGAGTTGGTTTCATCGAACCCATCAAAAATAGATTATGACAAAGGAACTATGCCCAATGAGAAGGTTTGGGGAAGTCTGTCCCATCCCAAATGGACCAGTTAAACGAGACTCTATGCCATGCTAATATAGCATAGATCCTAGGACTCTTTTACAACAACTAGGTTTTCTTACACAACGACATACACGGGGATTCTTTCACATGGGGAGAACTGGTGGAGCTGTTTGAGGTGCCTTGCCCGAACCCGCTTCAGCTTCAGCTCGCCTATATTCCGGGAGCATATTAGTGGTGTTAATATAAGTTAGTAATAGCATTTATTTCCACTTGTTTGTGTCCCCTGAGCTCCAGCGAAGAAGCAGTTGTGTTCATTATTTGAAAGAAATAGGAGGTTACTTAGTTGGGCGAAAGCGAAGAAGCTTGCCAGGTAAGGTAAAGTCCCATACCACTTGTGCTTTCCTCTGAGCTCCAGCAGAGTGTGTGTGAGGTGCACCCATTCCCCTTACTCCTCCATCCATTCCAAGTTTCCACCAGATGAGAGAGAAGGACCCGTTCAATCCATACCTCGTGAAATCCATACCCGAGAATGAGTTCCCCCATACCCTCACTTACCGCTACGGAACATTGGAATGTTCCTACCTGGGCTGGACTGAACGGTTCGGAACGATGGAAGGAATGAAGAGGCGTTACATACGTGAATTCACAAGAGGTTCATACGCCAGTCTTACATAGCGATCATTGCCAATCATATCAGTTATAGCCAGTAAGAGCCAGAAGGTCAGACGAGAGCCAGTGGTCATTGCCGGGAGGTCATTGCCATAGGGCCAGCCGAGAGCTAGTGGTCATTGCCAGAAGGTCATTGTCAGAAGGTCAGCCGAGAGACAAGCATTGCCAGTCATTGTCAGGAGGTCAGAGCCAATCATACCAGTCATTGCCAGCCGGTCATTGTCAGAAGTCATTGCCATATAGCTAGTCTTCTGGGAGGGTTGAGAGGTATTCCGGGAAGGGATTTCTTTATTTGATTGATGAGGATTACCCTATGAGTCAACCGATCGAGCCAGAACATTGCAGGCATCTAGGGACAAAGGCAGGGAACACGTTGCCAACAATGCGAGGAAGTGCACCGATGAGTGAGTGATTTGATTGATGGCCAGTTGAGAGCAGCGGTGGTCCGGTCCCACGGACGGAGGGATGGTGGCGAGGACAGACAGACATGTGGAAGGGACAGCGAGAGGCGGGGCAGGGTTAAAGGAATGATTGATTGAGGAGCTGGATGATGAGTCTTACCCACCAAGTTACCCCCATCGATCCACAGTTATATATTATCGATCCACCGAACGAGATGACATAACACCTAGCCCTATATTTAATGAGACGGAACGGACGGAACTCTAGTTCCTCGAGTCGATGGACGTTACATACGTTGATGAATCGAGGAGCAGAGACAGTCCAGTTTCTTTTGAGGAGCTGGATGAATGAGTCTTTCCCCAAGAGCCAATCTATCGATCCACCCAGAGAGACATCCCATTGCCCCCAGAGTCAACAGTGACACGCCGAAAGCCTTGACGCTTTACCCTTCACCCATCGTCAACACTGACAGCACACAGAAAGAACAATCTGCACGCTTCGCTTCTTTTCTCAATAATTCCATAGGGTGAGCCTGCCGAACTCTCGACTAAAGGCCGCCATCGATTAGGAAAGCTCATTAGGTAGTCTTTTGGTAAGGTCCAGCGCCGCACTAACTAATCTTAAGTTTCTAAATTTCACCCTGTTCCGGGTTTTGGTACATAGTCCTAGCCAGTAGCATGGGCCGTAGCATACCTTCCATCTCGAGATCCAGCATCAGCAGCTTGACCAGCAGACCTTACGACTAGTGATCGAGATCCATACCTTCGTGATGCCGTTCCAAATGCTGATCTTCGTGATCCAGACCTATAGCCAGTAATAGCAGAGCTAAAAGCACCAGAGGCAGCATAGGTAGTAGATCCAGTAAAAGCAAGGGTGTATGAACCAGTAGATTCAGTAGTTGGTTATGTATATGAAGCAGAAGTAGATTATGCTGTTGACTGAGCAGATTATTCAGATGGCTAAAAAGCAAGAGCATAATCTGCCCTATCTTCATTCGCTCTGGGCGTCATATCCTTGACCATCGCATGCGGCTCTCTCTCCCTTACTTATGAGGGGGGCCTGCAGCCTCGGCTTCATCTCCTTCTTTTCGATGGAGGTAAGGACCGTGTGTTCTGTATCGGTAAGTGAGTGGTAGATTCGAGTTTATAGGGGGGAGGATATATTTGGTTCGAGGTTCGATAAAATGGGGGCTTTAGATTAGACCTTGCATTAGGACGTGAGATTTCATCATATTGATACGTGAACTTAGCCCTCGATGGGTACGAAAGATTAGCCCCTTGTATTGGGAAGGATAGATTATACATCGTATTGGGAGCTTCATATTGGGAGTGATAAAAATGAAAGTAGAAATAAAGCTAAGCATCGAATCAACATTTGTATCGAAAACAACCTACCTGATTGAGACTTGGCATCAACTGGATTGAGTACGGGCATCAAAACACCTGAATCGAGTGTCTCAACTCTTGGCTATCGTTGACCTCCTATCCTGGGAATGAGGACTGTGTCTGGCTGGCTTGCGGGGTATGTGTGCTGCTATGGCCATCCCTTCCCGTCCCGGTGGCTGTGTCGTGTGTGGAAGGTGACTTGGCATATATGTTACTATGTTGGGTGGGTCTATGTGAGTCGGCTCTGTCAGTTGGCCTTAATCCTCTTGGCCGGTGGTGATGTGCGCTGTCAAGAACGGTAAGGTGGGTCCCTTTAAATGGTTATAGATCGTACACGGAGAGGCTCTCCTCGGAAGAGGATCAAGTTGGCCCCGGTTTCCCTACTATAGAAAGGGGTGGGACGCATCCGAAGGGAAGAAGTGGGATAGCATAGGCTTTACCAATAGAATAGTCAGTCATAAGATTTAAGGTTCTTTATTGGAACGGCGGGCGTGCTTCTTAATTTGTTGGAATTCCGAGTTAGGTAGGTTCTTAGTTTTTATGCTTGTGAATGGTAAATTGGACTAGAACGAGATAAACTGTATCCATTACAGCGGGTAGGTGGGTGGGTGCCTGTTGCTTAGCCACCTTTATTGCGTCTATACTCTACTTTCTTCCTGCAGCAGTGAGGTTAGCGATACGGTTGTTGGCAGGTCCAGTGATAGCGGGAAGCGTTGCTTTCGCCAGCGTCCCTGCCCTGCCAGTGATGCATAGTTCTGCAATTTCCTAGCGCCAGGTTCGTGGGTTCGTCATAGTTGGCAATAGCCTATTGCCAGGCAGGGTATTGGGTTCTGGCCATGGGTTCGGATGGCCCGTTAGGTACTCGGGTTTGTCGAGCGAAGCGTTCTGCCAAGGTCGCTCTTCGTAGGTCGGGTATCGAGAAAGACGCAATATAGAGACGGAAAAGCATCAATGGAGAGAGGGCAGGCAGCAATCACTTGAGTAAGCCCTTTATTCCGCCCGCCGTGTTTCTTTCTTGGACCAGCCCGTTGGTTTCTTTCTTTATTCCAGTCATTATTTATATATGTAATAACACTAGATTCGGCCCCCCACCCACCAAGTCCACGTATACCAAGTACACCCAGTATGTTTAAGGAACCTGCCAAGTCCCCCAAGTGAGTTAAGCCGCCAAATGCAGTTTATACCAGGAGGCAATGCGCCTTCTTTTCTGTTTGCGAACCGATAGCCCATCATTCCCCACCCCGGTCATTGTCAGTCTGCCGCTAGTCGATCCAGTTTTTGATGCACTTGATGCTGGTACTCAATGCTTGTACTCAATCCCCAGGAGTTGATCACAAGAGCCGATCCCAGGAGTCAATGCTGCTTGTCGATGCACCCAATCCAGGTGTGTAGATGCTGGCTGGTACTCACTCGATTCAGGTTTCAATGCCAGTACTCGCTGCTGATAGTCTTTTGGTTTTCGATGCCAGCTTTCTGTTCCAGTCACGGATGGACGAATAAATGCTTGAGCGTCGGTTACCGATCGATACAGAACACAAGGGGCAGCTACTCAATCGGGATACTCTATGGGACTACAGGTCACAGGGGACTAATCCACAGGGAGGAGCAGAGCTACGGGGCACAGGTATGGCACTAATCCACAGGGAGGGGCATTTACAGTTCACCAATAAAATATCATTCTCACATAGTCAATGTAAGTCAGCCGAGAGTCCATCAGTCACAGGATGTGCCGATAGACACAGTAAGGAGGTCCCAATTACCGCTAGTTGATGATGCAGTCCAATTCACTCGATGCCGGTACTCGAAGACAAGAATTGATCCAAGGGTCAATTCTTTTACTCTATGCTTTTACTCTCTAGATGGATGGTGTATCTTAATGATGCTACTTGATGGCCGGGACTCGATGCCAAGTGTTGATCGGCCGCCGGGCAAGACCCCTAAGCAGCAGCCAGCAGGAGATCGATAAATAAGGTTGTAAGACGGTTACTAAATAGGAGCCCCGGTAAATATGAGGAGCCCTGTCGAATGAGGATACCCTGTTAAAGAGCCCTGTTAAAGAGCCCCGGTAAAAGAAGAAGCGCTGTTTTAAGAGGAGCGCTTTAAAGAAAGAGGAGCGATGGCGGCCTTTAGTCGAGAGTTCGCTACCTCTCCTTTAGTCGAGAGTTCGGCAGGCTCACCCTCACCCTGGTGACATGACTTACACTACGGAACCACCACCTATGAATGGTTCCTACCTGGGAGGTGCGAAATCAACATGACTTACCGCACTTACTGACTCGGGTCGGGGGACCTCCCACTCGTCTAGAGAGCCCCGTAGAGAAGAGCCCCTAGTGTGATAAGCCCTAGTAGAAGCCCTATAATTTGTTTCTCTGATCGTAGATATGCGAGTCCAAGTGGAAACGTAGATATGGCGAGAGAGTTATTCTGTTCTAACTAAACTCTGGATCTTCCGCTTAAAACTAACTGGAGCTTTCACTATAAGGAGTGCATGGGACTAAAGCTAAGAACTAAGAATAGAGAGAATGAGAAAGATCATTTATTCTCTCTGGACTCTAGCTTTCACTCTAAGGCAGAGTGCATGGGCTTTGGCAAGGACGTATCCATGCGAGCTCGTATATTAACATGTAGTGACCATATCTCTAGGCTTTCACGGGGCTAGCCTTAGGGTGACTCAGACTGAAGCTAAGGCAATGATATGCGAGTCCAAGTTAAACGTATAAATGCGATATTGTATATAAATGTTGTCTTGCTTATTTAGATAACGAATTTGGAGGTTTTGGTAGAGCTGTTGTTCCAACCTTCCCTGGGCCAAACCAGAGCATTATACCTCCTACGTTATGGGAATTGGGCTCAACAACTATAGAATGGGAATAAATGGGGCTCACCAAGGGAATCGTGCAAGGCAATTGAAAAGCCATCCAGCCTGTCATAGATAAACGTTAAGAAGAGGAGGCATGTTTCAGTAAGAAAACAATCCATTTCATTGTCCCTATATGTTTTATTGGACCCAACGAAAGGGGGTTGTGACTATGGCACAATGTGAAATGAGGAGGACCTGGAGGGACTCTTAGAGGTAGGTACGCCCTCCACCCAATATCACTTAGGATCTTTTTTATCTTTCCCACTCGCTCACTCCCACAAATAAGATATGCAAAAAAGTTAGAAGTAAATCTGCTATTCGATGGAAGTCACAAAAGAAGGTTGCGAAGTTCATGTCGCACTGAGAACTATTAACCAATTCGAATCAAATCGATCCAACGCCGTGCGACCGGATCTACCGAAGAAGCGTGGGGTCGGGGCGAATAGCGGATCAAGAAGGCTACCATGAATAGACGTTCCGCCCACCCTTTCCTTTGAATAGCGATTCGCCCAGGATTTATCCCTTACCGGATAAAGGGATAGGGGAGTGCGCGCTACACCATACCATAAATAATAGAAGTAGGATGCGGATCCAAGTACGAGCATTCGCCTGTTTCGACACATCGATCGGTCTGATTCCGTTCATGGGCTCCACTCACTCCCATGATCGTCGATGATAAAACCACTTCTGTAAGATAAATACAATACTTATAGGGGGCCAGGCTACCTGGTGTCTAAGAACTTGAAGCCGCGAGACAGAACCACTGGATCGTTCTGAGCCAACTCTCTATTTAACCTGGCACCTGAAGCGAATATAGTGGATAGGTAAAGCCTCCTACGAGTCCATTTCATTCCGGGCCTACACGCGAGTAACGGGGCCGTTCCATTTCAGAATCCTCGATGAGAGAGTGCTTTCACGCCTCAAAGTGCACACAGCAGGAGGCCCCTAGGGGAGCACCCTAGATATCGTCCCTTGGGTATGCCCCTGGACCAATCATAAGTGAGATCAAACAGCCACAAGGCTGCCCCGTTAGATGATAATGGAGTAGAATCCATTCTATCTTCATTCCTTTACTTACCCTTTTTTGACAAGGCAGCACCTGATTGAATCGCATGGATTGAATGGGCATTGAGATGCGTTGATGGAGTAGTCCTTAGACCTTGGGGAATTGGCACCCCATATCTCTATATAAACCTAGGACGGTTTAGTTTAGTTATGCCCCATATTCACCCAGGATTGAATCTCACTTTAGTTAGTACCGCGATCAGATACTTACCTTGCAAACTCATACACCTCCCTGAAATAGATTCTATGTTCCAGCCTCCTATATCATGAAGTCTTCCCAGTTACCTGTTCACTTTTAGACGCACTCTTAGCTAACCTTTTGAACCTGCCAGAAAGACATTCTATGGAGCTGCTCTATACCATGAGGTCTTTACAGTTTACAGTTAGACGTACCACTATCAACTACCCTAGAACCAGCACCTTATTAGGGAATAGGGAATCACTAGAAGCCAGGAATACAACAGTTGCTAGAGGGTATAGCCTATATTTACTACTACCTTTTTTTGAGTCTTTCACCTTACTGAAATACACTCTATGTTGCTGCCCTAGAACTTTAGGTCTTCCCAGTTACCTTTTACCCGTTACAGGAACCCAGATCAGAACTTCATAGCTCCCGAGTTGATGGGATGGTGAGATGGATCAGCAGCCTTACCCTTCTTCTTTATTTTACTACCGTAACCCCTAGGAGCATTGATGGGGTGCTGCCCACCAACCCTTTCATTGGATGAACCAGCCAGCCAACAACACGAGAGTTGCGACCATACCTTCTACGTTGAAGCCCTACAACATGAAGTCTTCCCAGGATAGGAGGATCAGCTGAATCCATCCAGTTCCATATCTGATAGTCCAGTGACATTGGCTTTCGCTCTATTCACCGTTTGAGTTAACTAACATTGCATTTTTAGGGGGCAGGATGGAATCGGAGCACATAACTGGAATTTCTCTGTCATTAAATAGGACCTTTAAGATCGTTTCCCTCTTTGCCAAGTGTTGATTCACCATATCAGGTTACATATGCAGGTACTATCTGTCTGCTAGTCAATAGAGAATGGAAAGTTCAGGCCCACCATAGTGCCGAGAGGAAGGAGAATATGAAATGAACTTCCTTCATCTCTTCTACTCAGGTAGGTTGGTTAGAGCAAACCAGTGTATCTATCCCCACTCTGGTCTTCAAGCGAAAGGTTGAAAGATAATTTCAGGCTTATCCAATCTATGCCAGAGACTAGGAGATTCATGATAAGAAAAGATAGAGAAAATATTCCATCCAATCGATTCATTCCAAGCCAAGAGAGAGGATAAGACAGGCAAGACACACCTTCCTTCGCTTGAGCTAGCTATACATAGAGAAAAGATTATTGGCCAAGAATACACTAAGATTATTATTCTGGGTACAACCCGGGGTACAATACTGACAGAAAGGTATATTTCTTTTTAAATGGGTACAACCTCCTTTTGACAAGAATGGACACTCTTCTGCTAGAGCTCTTAGAAAGTACCTCTGAAGATCTCTTTCAGGCAAGTAAGAGAGACTAAGTCAAATGTAGATATTCGCTATCGTATAAGAGCAGCCTAGAAGTGCCCATCCCACTATGGAGGGGAGAATAAAAGAAATCATATTCTATCTCTATTGAAGTGTGCTCTAATCTCTTAATGTAGGCGTTGAATTGGGTCTACGCAAGAGCCGAAGCAGCAAAGAGTGGAATAGGTCTAAGCCCATTACAAACGAAGATCAGGATTACTCTACCCATCCCGGCTTACCCAGTGATCCCATCAAGCCCAGCTAGCTGTACCAGCCCGGCGACCAAAGGACGGTCATATCATTCATCCCCAGCAATCATAAAGTAATTAGAATATAAAGCAAGCCTCGTAGCAGCAATAATAGCTTGTTTCCGTTGAACAAATTCATGGCATGGACTACGTTAGTGTAGGGCTTTCACGAGGGCATCCTCCTTCTTGTCCGTTTTGGATATGTCTTTTATTTTCTTTATGTGAACCAATACATTCCCCACTGGTCACTGCCAATAGCAGCCACAATAGATGCATAGTCTATGAAGGAGTGGTCCTGGAAGTAGCACTGGTTAGTGACTGATTGATTTCACGCATATCCACAGGTGAGAGATAAATATAATCCACAAGACCTATGGGAGGAAGGATTATTCAGTTAGCTACAATGTAGAGCTAAAGAGTCCTAATTGAAGACACCGTAAAGTATGGGTCACACGATAATGAGGCTTACACGTAGAGCTAAACATAGTGTTACAGGGAGGGCCTAATCGAAGGAGCACAACTCCACAGGGAGAACACAACGGGCAACATCGGCAGAGATGGGCGTATAACAGAAGGAGGGGGAATAGGCTTTTACACTTACTTGCCCAAACTACGGTCCAAGTTTCAATGCACTGCCTGGGCTCTTTGCCAAGTGTCGATGCCAAGTGGCGGCGATGTCGGGAATTGATCCAGGCGTGTATCTATCATTCTCGGTACTCAATACTGGTCAGACTGGGAGAAGAGACAGGGCAGCATCTATACGTAGTCCGATGTTAGAATCAATCCATATCTAAAAACTATAGTCTCCTCTCCAAAATAAAATAATAAATATAGTTTCCATTCTTTTCAAAAGAGCAAAGAATGAAATCCAATTCTCCCCAAAAGAATAAGGAGAAGACCTGGGGAACCTAACCAGCAGCTTTGCCATAGCAGCTAGACCTACAAAAACTATTACTATAGACAATATCGCCATGAAACGTTTTACTTGTCCGTAGACACTATTCCCATGCACTTAGTTCCATTTCCGTTATAAAGCCAGTTGATGAAGGTCCAACAGATCGAGGAGTTTCCTTGGGGTTGGTCAAGCTTTGGGCCACCCTAGCCCAGTGAGTGCTCTACCTCGGGCCATATTATACGCACGCTCTACTGAAATAGATTTCATGAAAACCGTACGAATTGATCTTGTTGCCAGACATCTTCCTGAAGGCCATGTTACTTTATTTGCTATGCATATGTGGGTTCGGTCCCTCCAACTTTATCGCGAGCCTTCCAAACCTGCTGATGGCTGTGATCGATTGCTCGGCTGATAGTCGCCAACTGGGCGATCTCTCACTCATAGAATATTGAGTCCCCACGGGCCTTTTTGGTCGAGCACTTCGTTGATCCAGGCGTTATTGCCCCTAGTTTCGTAAGCCTAAATGACATCATCTATGCTGTTCTGGGCTTTCATTTTATCAGAGCGTTGGGCCTCTCTTTTGCTGCCTGAGTATTGTTGTTTTATGTGAATCCAGGACGGACGATAGCACTATTCGAGGAATGAGCGTCTTCAACTGATATTCTGGCCGGTGCCCATTAGCAGAGTAATCCCGGTAGTCCGCCCGGGCGAGCAATTTTGACAGAATCGCTCGAAACTGTGACTATTTGTGGTAATGGTTCCAATGCGATATCATTTGTTCTTCCCTTGCGATGTCAATTCAGAATTTCCGTAAGCATTTACCTCGCACGATCGGTAATGAATTCGTGATGTCATGACTCAGATTCATATACGTAATTACGCATTTTGGACATAACTCCAATCCCCCCAGGAATTGAGTGTTAACTCCAAGGTGAACAGAGGGAGATTGGGTTACTCCGAGAGGGATATACTCCTTTATAACCAAAAATGTACGACGAACGGGCTTATCGCTCCAGGCGTACGACCCAGAGACGTTCAGGTTTTCAATAGGCCCGGTAGGGTGAGGGACGAACTCTCGACTATAAGGCCGCCATCGACTCACTATTGGTGAGGAAATTTTGGTTGGAAACCGCTAGCTATCTCGAAATGTTCCGTTGGATAGAAAACGCTAGAATGTTGCATAGAGCAAGCATTAGAGGAAAGCACGGTTGGAGAGATCAGAAATGCAGGCAGAAAGCTCGAGTCAATTATTTCTTTATGGCCCCTTTTAGGCGGCCGCAATTCAAACTTATTTCCCTACTTTGACCTAGGTGCCCATAATTCTCGGATGGTAGGTATCTTATCACACAAGATACATTCGATCGGACGTTAGGAGAGGACATTCATGTACTCTACCTATATGCTATTCTATGGTATCGGCTTTCACCCAGCGATCCCAGCGATCAATCTCATCAATCCCATCCATCCCAGGAAGACCAGCCTACCCATCCCCCATCCACCCGAGCAATCCCGTCCATCCATCTACTTGAAGTTCTAGGGTGCAGAATCCACCCATGCTATAACTGCTGGGTCATTAACACTATTCCACTATTCCCACAAAAACTTAGGGTAAAAGCTATTTGCATAAGGTCTTTAAATAGTCTCTGATTTTACGAAGGCTTTGTAAGGCAGCCTAGAAGCTCGTATCATTTCGGTAACTAGAGATAGAATAAAGAATATAGAGCGCGCTCAGGTCATACCTTGGAAAGAGAACCGCCGCCCACGGTAAAAGGGCCGATCTCTTAGGGAGAAAGTCCTAAACCGCCGCCAGAGGCGAAGCCGAATGAAGCCGAAGAGGCTGGGATAGAGCGCAGCTGCACTTTCTTTTCAGTTGCTTTTGTAAGGTTTCGTTCGTCGGGTCCGGCTCTCCCTTAGTATTCTCGAAATAACCGGGTCAGGAAGATCAAGGAACAAACTACTGGAGCCAGGCAGGGTGCATCCTGGCAAGCTCCTTTAGTTCTACCCTTACTTAATCCATAATTAATACTATGGGGAGCTCACTATTCAAATGAAAGACGATTATCCAATATAAAATCCCACGTACCTAACGAGAATGGCACAATTTAGAGTCAGTTTTTCTCCCCTCCCATCCCCATCGGATTCGTCAAAATTGGGGATCTATCACGCACGTTTCGCATGATATCCCCCAATTCAATTTTTACCAATCCAATCTTTCATTGGCGGACATAACATATATGGATACATCTACATATATGTACCTAGATACAGATATAGAAATATAAAGATACACATCTATATCCATATCCGTATCTAGATAGGTATATATCTACATCCACATATAGATGTTCCATACATCTATATCTATCTATTTAGATATCTATGCAGATATAGATCCATATCTATACAGATCCATAGATATCTACACCTAGATACCTATACAGATGGAAATAGATCCCTGTATAGTATCTATCTCCATATATCCGGATAGATATATAGATGGATAGATACGAAGTCTATCCATGAGCGACCCCGATCAAAGGTAGTAGTTGTTCCGGCCACGTTCGTTCCTGCTCCGAAGGGGAAGGTTAAGATCTTTCAATCTTATGTCGTGAGGGATGTGACCTATGTCAGGTCCATAAGATACCACAGCTTTCGGTGTTCTATGATTGACCTCCGAGTAATGAGTAGGTAGTTCGATTCCTCTGATTCTTATCTTCCTGGTATCGCAATAAGGGGATTCAGAACAATAAGTTGAATCGCTACATAAATTTCCGTTATTAACAATAAGACTCATTGTTCGAGTAGGAATCCGGGTTTTTCCGTTCCTTCTCTTCAATAATAGTAAGAATTCGGAATGATACGAATTTCTCTTCATTTTGTTGTGCTCGGCGAATAAGCTGCCTAAGCATACTCCTTTTGATCTAGAGGGATTTATCCTCTCTAAGTCTTTTTCTTGCATGGAAGAACGCAACTGTTGCGAAAACCAGGATTTTGGTAGGAGGCGGCACCCTTTTTTTTTCCAGTAGGCGGAACCATCTTGTTTTGGTTCTTCTCCACATTCTTTCCGGGTGATCTGGAAATTTTCCCGCTATTTTATTTACTGATATTTCGATATGGGAATATTTCCTCACTTTTCTCCCCATGGTTCTGACATAATTCTCTTCAATAGATATTGGATCACCGTGGGACACTTTAGAACGAGTTATGTTACCCATTGAATTATTCACACGAATCTTTCGGTGACTTATCGGCTGCCTCGCTTGAGGAATAGTTTCACGGAAATGAAGACGAACCGGGATGACGTCCGATCTTGTTTCTGGATTGAGTGGAAAAGGTATATGTGAAGCTCGTTCTGTCCCTCCGTGCATCTCTGTGATGGGTAAATTTCCATGAGAAAGGGGCGACTTTCGTATGGCTTGTAATTTGATGTAACTGTGAAAATTCTGTCTCGGAGAAAGATTTTTCCTAATAGATCTTCTCTTGCTTCTCGATCTTCGGGGAATGCGGCGTTGTATTCTTGTCAGTTTTTTGTTCCGAACATTTTCTGGAGGTGGACGACGAGTTTTAGATCTTAATGCGGGCGTATCTCGCTGGATCGGTCTTTTTCATTAACCGCATCGCGTATAACGGGAATCGGACCCATATCCTCTGCTGCTTCATCGGATGATTTGCTAGACCTATATCTATCCGCCTTTTTCTCTCGAAAGGGTGTGATGAATGGATAATAACCCGCCAGCGTCGAGTGTCCTCTTCCTATCACTCCGGGAGATATCTTCACCCAACCCAGTGAGTGGTTAAAGCCGCTTCATGACCACTTACTCAACTAAACGGATCGATGATTCGAGCTACGATCCCAATGGGCTGGTCAGGTCTCTTTCCCATGCATGGTGGGTGGACGGAATCACTCAAGGATTGCTTAAATAAAGCGATATTCACGTATTGGAATCTAATTGCTAAACATTACAATTACAAAGCTAATTCTACTTAGTATTTAAATCGCTCGTGGTGAGGGAAAGACTTGTTATTGCCGAGCGGGAGGCAGATAATGCATATATT
>JAXQQM020092652.1:0-21514 GCA_034641835.2 Pinus albicaulis | reverse complement strand
GGTGCACCAGCATAGAAAATTTTAGGGGCGAATTTTAGCCCATGGGCGAAATTTAAGGGATTTCCAATTTTGAAGGGGCGAATTTTTTAAATTACACCCATTTTCAATAGTTAAAAAATTTAGCCCAAAAAATATTTAATAAATAAATTATTATTATATTTTAGCCATAAAAAATTAGGGCGGATAAACCTTTCAAATCCTGATTCGCCTGGTTTGTTTGGGGAATTTTATTCATATCGCCCGATTTCTAGAAATGTGATTGGTTATGTTGGACTGGTTTCGCCCTCTCAATTCCTTGAAAATCAAGCCCAATCTCGAATTCACCCTATATTTCAAGGCGCACAGGTTGGCAGTTTGTTCTTCATTTGTACTGCATTTTAGGGTAGAACAAGGGTTTTCAAAATCCAAGGCTCTCTGCACTAGGGTTTTCAAAGTCCAGTTTATCATTTGTCGGCCTTACCGGTCCAACCAGTTTATCATTTTTCAAGATCCCCATATCTTGGCAATCAAATTTGATCTTTGATTCTTCATCATATTATTGTTGCTTCAGTTTCAACACTTATCCAAGATGCCCACGTTTGTAGTGTATATGGGAAAGGAGGAAAAACATTGGAATTCTCACTAGGAAAATTCTACCAAATATGGTTCTAGCAATCGTCCTTATGGCCAGTTAAGTAGCCCGATGCTAGTATCTGATCAGCAGATCCAGAAAGAAATGAAAATTATCATAACATTGTCAAATTGTGTGGTTTTTATGTGAATCGTGACCAGATATGTGTTGTTGTTAATGGCCTTTGTTGCTTGTCCCTTCTTTAATGCAGCCATTACCCACAGTCCAACCTGCGAATGTCCCAATGATCTGATAGGCTCTTGAGTTCAATGTGAGGCCCAATGACACTTTTGATCTATAGGAACAATGGGAAACATACAAAGTCCAAAATTTGTCCATTATTTTTCAAGATGTTGCTGCAGAAGGCATGTTGAATACAGGGGATAAAGATCTGCACATTGCAATATCAGAGGAAAGAGGCATTCCTGGTGTACCAGATTCCATTGGATCTGGATTTGATATGATTTTTAAACAATATTTTAACAAACATGGACATGGATTTCCTGATAACTCATTTGATTTTGAATTCAGTGTTCTGTTCACCACTGGAGAAAATGGCAGGAATTAGGAACGGGTCCTTCCAACATAGACTTGATGAAGTGCAGTTGGCAAAAAGCTTTGATAATTTAGCCACTAGTCTCAAACCAATGTTGTAGCTTTAATCTAATGTTGTTTCTTCCCAATTTTGAGGTCACTGTTTATACGCTTAAGGTTTAGTATAATATTCTGCCTTTCTAAAATAAAAAATTTTAAAGTAAAATCTGTAGAGGCCTTTGTGAGTTCAATTTTATCCTTTGCTAGGATGTGGTCCGGTAAAGCAATTTAGATTTCTATTCCAGATGTCATGGTCTTCACAATCTTGTCAAATTAGTTAATAAAACTCTGTACTTCTCTTAGATGTAGGGCAATTTGGAGTCTTGATAATTATCCGAGGGTTGTAGTGTGATGAGTAGAAACCAGACATTAGGTTTTATATTTTGAATAAGCAGAAAATGAAATAGTAGTTTGTATTTATGTTTATTAGATGCAGATGATATAAGCATGTTTTTTCTTGAAAGAGGGAAATTCTTGCTGAGACTTATGTCACACTATTTCTTTTTATCATGAGTTTTGGAATATCCTGGAAATGATCTCTGCTACTAAGTTTAAAATATCAAAGAAAAAACCATCTTCATTCTACTGCACAAACTCTGAATTTTCTCGATCATTTCTGCAGGTTCTCAGGAATGCTACAGGTTCTCAACTTTTGAATCATCTTTTAATGTACAGAGAGAAGGAAGGTGCACTCTACATCCCAGGTAAATGATATGTGTCATGTCCATTTGTCTGTATGAAATTTTTATTAATTTTTTTATCATCTGTTAATTTACAGAGAGAAGGAAGGTGGACTCTACAACCTAGGTGAATGAGATTCCCTCTATCAGCTAACTAATTTTGGAGTCTACAAGAAACTACAAGCTAACTATGAGTAATTATCACATTCCAACCCATTACATAACATACTGTTGCAATAGGGTCTACTAGGAGGATGATGAATTCATGATATGATAGCTGGGAGTATATTTGTCTAGGAACTATCGCAAATTCCATGGTAGATCTTTTATTTTTTTCAATTCTACATGTTTGCTATACTGTATAATGAATACTTGTATCTCGAATGTTGATCATCTAGATCATACAATAGAGCATGCATAGATTGGACCTTTATATTTGAGTTGATATAACGTATAAAGAGTTGTGGGGTATGTTCCCTGCCAATATGCTAGTTAAGAGATTCCCAGAAGTTAATGTGTGAAACAGATATATTAGAACTAGTGCCATTTTCTGTTTGGGAATTGCATGGGCTTGTGAGTATCTGCATGATATAGCTGAGAATGCAAAGTGAAAATATGAAGAACATGTGTAGTTTGTAAGATTAACCTGGAGGTTACTTGTATATTGCCTAGGTTGCATATGTTTACAAGTAACTAGTCATCGTGTCATGATGTGAATACCCTTAAGATCCTACACGATGTGGATTGAATGCAATTGGGGAAATGGTGACTTTAATTTAGCCCAAATTTTTCGACATTCTACTTTTTTCATGTCAAGATCAACCTACTTCTTATTTCTTGTCTTTGCCAAAAATCCGTTTTTATAAAAATTTGAAAATATTTTAATTTTTTAATAAACAAACAGCGTGAGGATTGTTCTCAATATATATTTTATTTTGCAGGAAATTTTCATAGAGTTGGGAAAGTTTTGTGACACCATTGGGTGGTTAGTTGTCTTCACAACCCAGTATATTTGACTGACGGATACTTCCTGATTATGTTCAGATGGGTGCTCAGAATTTCAAAAGGTCAAAAGTAAATGTTTACCAAAATACTACTTAAAGATCATATTTATTGTTGATCTATATGGAAAACTGTAAAAGAGAAGAGGGGGAGGGGATTCTCTGTAACCCTGTCTTGGCTTATGAAGGAATCTTGCTACAACATCCATTTGTGGGTAGAAATTTTATGTTGACTTTCTTTTGGAATTGATATTGAAAGAAATGTTAACACACAGAGCTGAGGTGAGCTGCCTGAGTATAGAGACAATTTATAGAATTTAATGACAAACTTCTGGGTTATTTTCCTTTTGTAACTAACATATTTTTTATTTAAAATTTGCATGCAACATTTTTATCTAATCTAGCGAATGTGACTCTATTTGGATTTAATGGAAATATGAGAGGGATCAAATTAATATTTCTACAAGCTATGCTTAAAAACATTAATATTGTTTCTGTACAGAGAGCTACAATCTCCAGAACTCTCACAACAAAAAATTACTTTCACAAATACAATTTTATTAGATATTTGATAGTTAAACTGTCATGGCATAATAATTCTCTTCTTCTTGCATTCACAAAATAACGAAATAGCAACTATGTGATTTCCAAATGAATTTTTCATTGTAATTCTTGTTCCTTCAGATAGTCCTTTGATACAAAACTATAGCCATTGGTAAAGCATTCGATATTTGTAGATATTATAGTGTATGTCGATATATAACTATAACCATTTTGGCTTTGCATATTCCTATCTTGATTGAATCTTGCTATAATCTTTCCATTCCAGCATTTATAAGTAGTTATACAAACACGCCAACCTTATGTGATAAAAAGGATTGGGTTTCCTTAATGGGACTGGGTTTCCTTTATGGTCTTGGATCATTGTTGGAATTTTTGGTGGTAGGATTAATGTTCTATAATGCCAAATGTTTTGTACGATTAGAGATGAGCATGTTTGCTTTGTAGCAAGATGTGAATAGTGCCAAGATGAGATGAGCATGTTTTCTTTGCAGCATGATGTGAATAGTGTCAAGATGTGCATAGTGTTGATAGTGTGAAATGTTGTAGAGAGTTTGGGGCTTTCTCTCTTAATTATTTTATTAATGGCCTGATGTGAATAGTGTCAAGATGTTCATAGTATTAATAGTGTGAAATGTTGTAGAGAGTTCGGGGCTTTCTCTCTTAATTAGTTTATTAATGGCCAGTGAAGCTAAGGGGCCGTGTGTTATGAATGCCACAACAACTGTTGCACACTATAGTTTTGGGGCACAAATATTGGCATGTACAACCATCTTTTTCTACCTTTTGATCAATCAATTACTTCCCTCATTTGTCTTCATATCTAATATATCTAGATCAAAGCATTCTTGGTAAAATGGTTAAATTTTCTTACTCTATCTTCTCTTAATGTTTTAAAGGAAGTCAACCTCACTTAACCCAACTTAACCCACAAAAATTTTCTTGCTCCATCTTCTCTGAATTTTTTAAAGGAAGTCAGCCTCACTTAACCGACATTTAACCCACAAATAAGGATTCAAAAATGATAATGTCGATCTTATTGGCATGTAAAATGTGGGATCACCACTTAACCCATAAATAAGGATTCAACAACGATAATTTCGGTCTTATTCCCACATGTAAAATGTGGGATCACCACTTAGCCCACAATTAAGAATTCAACAAAGATAATGTTGATCTTGGCATGTAAAATGTGGGAACATAAAGGTGATTTACATCATGCAACCATATTTTTCTTTGATCAATCTATTACTTCCCACATGTAAAATGTGGGATCACCACTTCACCCATAAATAAGGTTTGTCTTTGATCAATCTATAACTTCCCACATGCAAAATGTGGGATCACCACTTAACCCAAAAATAAGGAGTCAACAACGATAATGTCTATCTTGGCATGTAAAATGTGGGAACATAAAGGTGATTTACATCATGCAACCATCTTTGTCTTTGATCAATCTATTACTTCCCTCATTTGTCTTCATATCTAATATATCTAAATCAAAGTATTCTAAATAAAATGGTCAAATTTTCTTGCTCTATCTTAATTTTTTAAAGGAAGACAATCTCACTTAACCCTAACCCACAAATAAGGATTCAACAACAATAATGTCGATCTTGGCATGTAAAATGTGGGAACATAAAGGTGATTTACATCAGGCAACCATCTTTGTCTTTGATCAATCTATTACTTCCTTGTCTTCATATCTAATATATCTAGGTCAAAGTATTCTAAATAAAATGGTCAAATTTTCTTGCTCTATCTTCTCTGAATGTTTTAAAGGAAGACAATCTCACTTAACCCTAACCCACAAATAAGGATTCAACAACGATAATGTCGATCTTGGAATGTAAAATGTGGGAACATAAAGGTGATTTACATCATGCAACCATCTTTGTCTTTGATCAATCTATTACTTCCCTCATTTGTCTTCATATCTAATATATCTAGATCAAAGCATTCTAAATAAAATGGTCAAATTTTCTTGCTTTATCTTCTCTAAATGTTTTAAAGGAAGACAATCCTTAGATATGGTTTAGTTTGTAAGACCTATATTGTTTTATACCCAATTTTAATAAGTAGTCCGCATCACTAGTTCTATACCCAATTTTAACTCTTTATCGCTGCCATTGGTCCAAAATTCATAAGCAATCAACATGGATGATGCCTAACATGTGCCCAGTTATATTTGAATCCCGAGCTTAAAATACAAATAAAAGAGAAAATCGGCTCCTTAGTAGTCAACCGTAGAGATGCCCAGCTGCAATTAGATTCGAATTCGACCACTAGAATGTCTCTATTTCAATTTGTAGCTTTTCCCAAGTTCTTGTATCTTACGGGGTTTTTTTGAAACTCTCTTATTTCTTCAATCCTTGTTCTTATAATTTGTTATCATGTGTTGTAGAGACCATGTTTTTATTATTCTCTCAGCTAAAGAATCCTTTCATGTGGGGTGATTTGGATAGTGCCTCTGGCCACCTGTACTACAATGATAAAAAATCTTAAGTGGCCAAGGTAGACCTCCAAAGCCACAGTCAGAACATAGGTTCCTTATATATATGGGTTACATTTGATCCCGGAGCTTTGCTAGTTCAAACCCAACTCCATAGGTCAAACACCTTTCCTCATTATCATCCCCTTCTATGGTCCTGGCTAGATCTTCACATATTGTAAATCTCATGTTGGCTTGCAATGAGTTTATTAAATCTATTTAATTATTTTGTCAAATTTATCTTTATATAAGGAAAATCTAGGTTCGGAAAATCTCATGCTTTAGACCTTTTCATCAATGGTAGATAATTTATACTCTGTATCATGTGTATGATGTATAAATCTGTGAAAGCATTAGACCTAAGCTGTATTTTTTTGGGACGAGAAACACGTGTGACACTGGCATACCCAAGAGATCATGTAATCAATCGAGCATAGGTGATACAATTTTCACATTCAAGTGCCTTTTCTGAATAATTTGTAATAATGGCCAGGAAGAAAATAGGCAAAGACCCAAGGATAATGCCCCTGGTTCTTGGAATTTGTATCTGTTTCAAGATGAGAAACATGTGTGACACTGGCATACCCAAGAGAGTATGTAGTCAAACGAGCAAGGGTGATAAAAAATTTACATTAAAATACTTTTTCTCAATAACCTACCATAATGGTCAGGAAATAAATTGACAAAAACCCCAAGAGCATGTCCCTAGTTGTTGTAATGTAAAATATTGGTCATGCCCTTCATGTCCATGTAACATCAGGTGGCATAATTGACGTGACTCAACATTTTATGCTTTAACCATAGTTATTTAGGAAAACCACTTTGAAATCATATTCAAATGGAAGCTATACTGGTTTAGCAACATATCAATCATTAAACCTAGGAAAAAAGTCAATAATGTAAAATAGTTTTCTCAGTTATCCGAAGACATTTTTATTTCGTGGTCTGATAGAAAATTTGGCTCAAGAGAACTGAAATTCATCCATTCACTTATATGGATGCCCACAGGAACAACAAGAATTCATAAATAATACTTACTCATCAAGGAACTCACAATCAATAATTATAGAAGGGTCATGATAGAAGTCTTGTTAGTTTTGAGATGAGAAAACTAGTTTCTTGTGTATGTTGACTTTGGAAATTTGAATGGTTAGGACTCGTGTTAAAGAAGATTCCTTCTTACTCTTGTTTTTTCTCTAAACATGTGCATTTTTGGGTTTTTCTTGATCATATACTCACAGAATCTTTTCATAATATGAGCATGTGTGTAGTCAGAAAATACACAATGTGTCATTTGCTTTGCTATGTCGGTGCAGAAGAAGAAAGCTTTGTCCCACCTGATAACCATTATCAAAATCAAGGGGCTCATAATGCATATGGTAAGATGATAGTTGCATTGGATATCATTGAGCAATAAATTCATTTCATAGGATGTTTAGCAATACATCATCATCAGAATCATATGAGGTCCATCCTGTTTTAACTTTTTGGACATTGCTAAAAATGTATGTGGGAAAATAGTTGTTAATAGGCATGAGAGTAAGTTGAAATCATTAAGTCCTTATGATGGTTATCTTGGCATTTTACTTGCAGATAATTTTATTGTAGTCATAAAGTCACAGAAGGAATTGTTTCTTGCATATAACAAATACATCTATAGTTTTGTATGATTCAAGCAATTGGTATTCACTTTTTGGCACACTACCCTTTAGCATGGATAACAATGACTGTGAAATGACTTAGAGTCCCATTTGTTGCAGTATGATGATTTATCAGTTAAACAGATGTGTACTCATTCTTTTAGCATGCTTGCTGGTTTTAACTTTTAAGCATGTATCTTTTTTTATATATAGAGGTCTCCACTTAACACAACTAAAATTTAATTGAAACCTAGAAATTGAGTGTAAGTTTTCTTTCCATTGATACCATATGGTGGGGTTTGTTGCTTTTGTACTGCAGATTGACACATTTACACCACAACGCTTCTTGTGCTAATCCATATACAGGCAGCGGGGTTGCTTAAATTTGCGCAATCCTGTCAGTAGATTTTTCGTTTTTAATTAAATTTGGTCTCGGTCCTATAACTCACCCCACACACATATATAAAATATCTTATTCATATTATTATGTAGGCTTCTTATCTATATAGTTTTTATTTGTATTTTTGTTTCGAAATATTATTTTACACATACATAACACATCTACCTCTATACTAGGTTGTTGAGTGTGCCTTTCAGGGCAATAAAGTTTTTTGTTTGCTGCAATATTGCGTGTATTTCTGCAATTTACTTTTTCTTCACATCTCTGCTATTTCATGTTAAATTCCACGATTTAATGGTTTTTCCACTAGATTTCTTTAATTCCAAATCGTTGAATTTCAAATAAATAAATGGACAAATTATTAGTGCCTATCAGTGCTACTTACAAGCCCAGGATGATAGACAGAATAAGTTGGTTTGTATGTAAAGAACAAAAAACCCTTTCAATTAGATGTTAGAGATTGGATTTTTGCCTAACAGTTTGTAATTTTTTGGAGCAAAGCTAAATAGTATTTATGACACTTCTAGGAAGGTTAGTGTAATTCTGGACAGTTCATTTGAATATAAGTGCAGGATGAGATGATTTTTATTTGGTAGGAGAATGGAGATAGGAAGATGTGATTTCCATCCTATTGGTGAGAAAGCCATATTTCCGAGCTGCCTCATTTTGAAAAGCCTCAGACTTCTGTAAATATGTGGAATTAAGGGCAAAATAAGAGGATCTATGTATGAAAGGAGAAGGATAAATCTCATCTACTGCACCACTGAACATGCAGATATTTAAGCCATGTGGATACAACCAGCCATGATAGAGCTATATGCTGGCATGTACCAGTACTATAACGCCAACATCACAGTATGACCAACATGAGCGTGTAATGCTGGTGTTCTAGCCTGACCAATACGTGATAACCTAGAAGGTAAACCCTGCAGGTGTATGGCATACGGGCTGGCATAAAAACCTGCAGCTTGGAGGGCATTAGGGACAAGATCTATCCTTGGGTTCTACTTCTATGTTGTATCCCCTTAAAACAATCTCCTTTTGTTTAATCTTTTCTTCTGCTCATATCACCTAAGAAAAGGATGTAAAATACCACTTTCAGATACGTTTAATTTTCAGCATGTTTCATAAGCCATTATGGGAACTTACTACAACCAAAATTCTTACCATATCTCCTGGGATGAGTGTCCTTTCTTGCCAGAGCACCAAGAGGACTCTTTCCATTCACAATACATGTCATTTGGTATAGTGAACTTGTGAATGGGTGTTTGTACTTGAGCTATTTCTTTCCAAAGAGAACATGAGTGCCCTTCCCATATGCTTATGTCGTTGGTGATTATCCGGCGTTAAGAGTGAGATATGTTGCACAATGATTATCCCAACGAAGGTTGCCAATCCATTCTACAAGATTACTATTTTTAATTTAAAATAGGTTTCATTCTCATTACCAGTGGTCTTTTTATGAAGAGCAAGAGAAATCATGGGGTTCTTTGAATCAAAGGAATAGATCAACTAAAGAGGTATAAAAACCCTCCATGCGAAATAAATAAAAATACAAGGTGCAGAATTCACACATAGGATAGAAGACAGCTTCTTTGAACAACCAAAAAGACAGCCTCATCTTTGACAGTGGTCTTCTACAGTTTATTTAGCTCCCATTCAGTGACAGGAGCTTGAGCCACTGTGAGTGTACAGTATGGAAAGCTATTCTGGACAAGATAGTTATGTAAAAAGGTCCAGCGTTTTTATTTTCCGTGAATGATTAGTGAGGTTAGCAAGTTCTAATTATTTTAACTTATGATTATCCTCATTAATATTCTCCTTGATTAGTATATGGTTATATTACCCAACTAAAATCTGACAGCATTGTCAAATTGTACTCTTAACAGACTCTGAGTTACTGATTTTGAAGAATCATTTTGAAGGAAAAGTGATAGATGGGGAATCTTCTAATGGTTTGACATATTCAATATTGGTTTTCTACCTCTTAGTAATTTCTTGTTTCATCCTCCTTTAACTTAAAGCTGACTGTTGGCCCAGCTTGAGCAGGACCAAGGTGTTGAAGTCGTACAGGAGCTGTTTTTGACATTATTTTTTATTGCGGTAATCAAAATGTATTTCTTCCCATCATTGAGTACACTGGTCGTTCACTTATGTATGTTGGAGGAATAGTATATCTCTAACACATACTACTTTATGGTAAAGCCAGTGTCACTGATGTATAAAATAGCATTGGTGAATTGCATTGATGGTCTTTATCTCTTAAGGTTATCCGTTGTTTTTGTGCATGTATTTGTAGCAGTCCTCTGTCCAGGCATCCTGTGGATGTGCAGTGCTTCTTATTTTATTAGTGTTATTTACTTTTACTTGCCTAGCGAAAACTGGTTGCAATTTCAGTTGATTAGTTTGTGGGGTTCACCATGTAGATGTGAATGGTATATGTTACACCATTTATTGGTCATCTAACTTATTATCATTAGATGGACCCAAGTACACCATGTAAGACCAATTTTACCCTAAGTAAAATTGCCTTCACTATGTTAAATAACTTAATAAACCACATTTATTAGGTTGTTTATGGTCCAAACAGGAAACCCCAAAAGGAAATATTAAACAAACATATATTTGTTTGATTTTCCTCATGGAATAATTAATTAAACCATAATTTAATTATTATTCCCTGTCATGTTTAACCCAAAAACAAAGAAATTAATTAGATAAACCTTTATTTATCTTTTTATTTTCTAGGAATAATTATTTAAATCTTATTTAGATAATATTCCTTGTTAAATATGACCAAATCACCCACAAATAATTAAATAAATCATTATTTATTTGATTATCTTCTAACCGCTTCCTTAAAAAGATAAATAAATCATTTATTTATTTATTTTTGACAAAACAAGGGATTTGACCCAAGTCAAATACCTTTTCCCTCCAACAAATATAATAAAATATTCCATAAAAGGTGGATCTAGATTTGGTTAACATTATTTTAATCATGCACCAAGATCTAGAATGACCCAATATGTTGTTATAAATAGGAGGGTTTTTCCTACCATTCTTCACCTTTTGTTGCTTATTAGATCACTCTGGATCTATACACTTGGTCACATTTTTCCATTATTTGCTGTGTGAGCTCCCTTTGAGCTCTACTCTTTGCATTGGGTTTTCTACACCAACAAGAGAGAGAAATCTTAGATCTGAAGTGCTGAGGACTTCCAAGAACCCATCCCACTGAGGAGAATTGGATACGCCTTCTTGTTTTCCTCCCAGGTGCCCAATTAATGCAAAAATTCTTTCAAAAATTGTTCTTGTCTTGTCTATTGGTATATGGAGCAAACCCTTGTTTTTACTGCTTAATATCTTTTCATGCATAGATCTGGTTGTTTGCAGCTCTTTTCTTGTTTAACTAACCGCAGATCTAAAGATATTGGCAGCCACTTTTGTTGTTAGGGCTATTAGTTATGCGTAGCTAAAGTGGTCCTTTTTCGTACACTTCGACAAAGGATTCATACTAACAAATGGCGACTCCACACGGGTTTTAAATTATGACCGCTGTCGTTTTTCACATTCCTGCATATCCAGCTACTTCAGACCCTAGGGTTTCTTTTCAGCTGTTTATTTTTCCTATTTTTATGTTGTTTTCTCACATAAAACCCTAAAACATTAAATTTTTAACTTCCATATGTTTAGCCCTATTATGCAGTGTTGACATCAGCCGCAGCGGGGCAACCCAAACTTTTTAGAAAATATGCGCCAGAGACAACCGGGAATGGGGATTGCACTTTTCAGCCCAAAAGCTGACCTGAACCTCAGGTGCACTTTGACCTCTGCAGGCTGCAGAGCAGGAAAGACCGGGGCTGCGACGTAATTTTTCGGTGGTTTTATCAAATTTTCAGGTTCTTATGAAAGCTTGTTAGGGTTTTCAGTCTGTCTCGGCCCCTTTGCCACTAGTTACGTGAACACTCATGCGGGTAGAACCTGGCCCCACAGGAGCCCGGTACCTCCACTTTTTGTGGAAGAGTTTTAGCTGTTTCAGCCGTCTGTTTTTCAGAGTTTTAGCCTTCCCTTTTTCATATCTGAAACCTCCTCCTTAGATCCCTTTAAATTAGCCTTTCTTCCTTTCAAATCACATCTTGTCGTTTTGTTTGGACCTCTCTTTAGGACCTCCTCCCTGTCCTTTCCGCTTTTTGTTGATTTCCTCCCTTTTTCCATTTTGCCTGCTACAATCTCTTGGCTGTGATCTGCACCTCTTTTCAGCAGCTTTATCCTTTAGATCCCTGTCCCTCCCGACCTTAGATCTATTGGCCTCTTTTCAGTGTGTTTAGACTAGATTTTTTCCCCTTTTTTAGACTAGTTTTGAGGGACCCGCCTTCTTGGGTTAGATAGATGCAATAGTAGCTGTTAATTTTCTGTTATTTCAGCATTATATACTGTTCTCTGCAGATTTATTTTCAGTTACGCAGCACACTTTTTTCTTTCTCTCAAAACAAAAAGGGTTTTAAAAATTAAAATTAACGCACACCACACACTGACCCTAAGTGAAGAAGCGCCTGGTTAACACCGCCTGGCAAAGACTCTAAAATCAATTGTCACTGCACTTTTTCTGCCCTTGACCTCACTTGATTCTGTCCCTTTCTGCCCTTGTCGGTTTCCTTCTTCCCGTCATCATTGCACCCCCAAGGCGCCTTTCCCGGAGACTTCTTGGCCTTCACCCTCAGTTTCCGGTCGATCGACCTGCTCCGTCCCGCCGTCGTCGAGCCAGTCCTCCTCCGAGTCCGCACTCCGACTCCTCTTCTGATTCATTGGGTTCTCCTTTTCCTCTTGGTTCTCCCCCTGTCACCTTCACGATGTCTGGTCCAGGGCCTAACGTTAGCGGTGCTCCAGGCCCTAATGCCGGAACCACTACTAGCGGAACCGCCACAAGAACTACCTCGGCCATACCCTTGCTGCCGTACATTGCAGGCCTCAGCCTCCCCAATTTCAATCAGTTGATCAATGACCCTATCTGCCACGATGTTGGTTGGCCTGCTATGCCAACCAAGCTCCCCTCTGACATCCCTAAGTTCGAAGGCCTTAATGGAGAAGATCCAACCAATCATGTCCGATCTTTCCACATGTGGTGTTCCTCCAATTCCATTACCGATGAATCCATCCGTCTTCGTTTGTTCCAACGCACGCTTACCGGCAAAGCTTCTAAATGGTATGTCGACCAAGCCACCTCTTCCCATACCACCTTTGCGACCATTGCCCAAGCCTTTTTATCTTACTTCCAGCTCCCTCTCCGATACGATACCGGTACAGAGCTCTTGACTTCCTTCAAGAAAAAATCTTCGACCCGCCTTTCCACCCATGTTCAGGAATGGCACCATAGACGCAGCTTATGTCGAGCTCCCCCCTTCGAAGATCGGATCTATATGGACTGGTTACTTCGCTCTCTCCTAGCTCCCATCGGAAAAGATGTCGCCTCCCATTTCCCTCAAACCGAAGAAGCTACCCTCCAAATAGCCTTGAAATATGACCTAATCTACGCCCAGTCTGGTTCTGTTTATACCGTTCTTCCTGACCTCCCCAGGCCCAGTGGCGCTAATGCCCCGGGGGCATCTCATTCCACTTACAGTATCATTGGAGCCCTTTCCCATCCATATGCTCAACCTCCTATGGGCTACGGTCTCCCTCACGGAGGGGCCAACACCTCTAGCACTCTTCCCCCTCCCGGTAGCATGTACCCAGGATACGGCATGCCTCCTCCTTTTGCCCAACCTCCTGCTTACCTCAATGTTGCCCAACCTAACCATTACCCTTATCTGCAGCCTGGTGTGCCAGCTCCTCCAGCATATGCGCTTCCACCTCCCTTGCCTCCTCAACCCCAGCAGCACCTACAGCCCCCTTCAGGGCAAGTATTTGCACAGCAAGGTGCGACTAATCCCCCTTCTTCTCAAAAAAGGCGGAGAGGCAATCCAAATCAATCTGCCCCTGGTACTCGTGGACCTAATCCTCAAGGTTTTGACCCTAACACTGCTAACCAGCAACAGGGCACTCAGCCCAAGCCGGACAGGCCTCTTCGTACCAACAAGCCTTGTTCGTGTTGCGGTGTTTACGGTCATTACACCCACAATTGTCCCCTTTTACCACAGATGCGGCAGATGTGGGAGTCTCAAGCCACATTGCGCGGACAACATGCCTCCCCTCACGCTCCCCCTAATGTGGCCACTACTCAACTAGCTGTGTTTACTGATCCTTTCCCTCAGCAAGGATTCGTGGCTACCCAACCACCTGACGGGCGGGTCTCCACTCCACCCTCCATTTCTGGTTCCTCCGATTACCAGATCCTCATGATGACCTATGATCCATCCCCAACCGTCGACCTTCACCTTCAAACTCGGTCTCGCCAGTACCCCAAGCCTCCCGCTCAGTTTGCCCCCGAGTCCTCTTCTTCCGGTTCTACAGAGCCTCTTTCGACATCCAATGGCCCCTTACATATCCCTCAACCCAAAGTTGAGGTCCATCCAAAGATTCCTAAGGGACCATTACGTCGAAATGCTGCTTCTGGTCGAGCTGCTCATTCGTATAGCATAGTAGATGATTTGGCGCAATCTCCTGCTGCCATTTCAACACTGGAACTCCTCCAGTCATGCCCTTCCCAAAAGAAGGCTCTACTATCTACCGTGGGCGTTGTATATCCTGCTGATGACCAAATGATTATTTTCGACGCCACTCAATCGGACCATTCTCCTCTCCCTCCTTCCGTCGCCTTCCAAATCCCAGTCAAAATCGGGAACGCCAACGTTTCCCCGTGTATAATTGATGAGGGGGCATCCACCTGCGTGATGTCCGCTTCGGTTTGGAAGCAACTCGGATCCCCTGAGTTGGCCCCTTCCACAATCACCCTTCGAGCGTGGGACGGCCATGCCTCCCAGCCCATTGGCCTGTTTCGTAATTGTCCTATCACCCTCGCCGGTAAGACTGTTTGCGTTGATGTCGAAGTCATAGACGCCCCGCTAGACTATAACATTCTATTGGGGCGAAGCTACACCTATGCTATGTCTGCTGTCCCATCCGCGGTTTTCCGCAAGATGTATTTCCCCCATAATGGAAAGATAGTCACCATTGACCAGTTGACATATCATGAGCCAAAATCTTAGACCTCCCCTGAGACGACCATCTCTTCTGTAGCCAACAAGCGAACCGTCGACTCCTTGACCAGTGTCTCCCCCGGCGTCTACAAAGATTCCTCTTTGCTCGGAACCTTCCCTGGTCTTCCTCCTCCTATAACTGATCCCAGCTTATCGAATGTTTGCATGATGCAATCGTCTCAGGTTGCCCTTAAGCAGCCTGCTTCAGCTAGTCAGCAACCTCCCCCTCACCCTCCACAACCCGCTCCTAGCCATTCATCTCAGCCAACCGGACCTCCTCCTTCTGGCCCTCCCCCTACAGCTGGTATCCCTGAACCCCTTTATCCTCCTGGATCAGTTCCCCCAGGCCTTAACCATCTAGGAGCCGTCCCTCCTGGTCATTACCCTGCTGGGCAGATACCTTTCCTGGCTCCCCCTCCCGGAGTATATTATGTCCCTGTCATGGCCACCCTCTCTCTCCCTAACCTGACCTTGGGCATACCGGTCTGGTACCTTGATCCTCCAGCCGCTACCCCTCCTGGTCACCCCAAACCCTACATGGCTTTGACACCAGTTCAACCGGTCCCCCTCGCTTCCTCCGTTGCCACTGTGCCCCCAACACCCCCACAGGAACCTTCTTCTGTCGTGACGGCTCCCAGGAAGAAAGGCAAAGCTCGCAAGAGGGCACCCAAAGACAAGACCACCACAACTGACCCGGCCCCTCCTCTGCCCGCAAAGCCTTGTGCCTTGTGTGATGTCGTCGGTCATGCCACCCATGCTTGTCCCGAGTTGCCCCATATTCAGCCCATGGTTAAAGTCGCGTTCCCCGAATCTACGGTCCCTGAAGCCTCCATTCCTTCTTCGTCCGTAACCAAGAACCCCAAGACTCTCCGCACCAACAAACCCTGTGCTTTGTGCGGTGTTCATGTCCATTACTCCCACCATTTTCCTCACCTGACGCATTACCGCGCCTCTTTAGAGGTCGTCCGAGAGTATGAGGTTGAACAAAATCAATCCGCCTCTCCCATACTCGCGCAGTATGCTTCGAGCCAGCCTGAGGATCCCCCCACTCCCATCAACATTCCCCCCCCTGATGTTCAGATGGTGGAGTCTACTATGACCATTCTTTACCTATCCTCCTCTGCGAGACACTTGGAGCCCAGTCCCCCTGCATCCTCCCCTGTTGTTTCACCTGAACCCCTCTTTTCTACATATACACGAGATCACTCCACCCATATCTCTGTTGACCTCCGCAGCCCGAGTCCTTGCCATACTTCCGATAACCCTACTATACCACCCTCCAATTCGTATATGAGTCATAGTCATCCTGCTCCTTGCACTCCCTCCCGCAGTTGCCGCTCGATGTCTTCTGTACACTCACGCTGCCGTCCTTGCCTCTCCTCCCCTCATTTGTTGTCTTGTAACACCATTCCGCAGGACCCCCCGTCCACACCCTTTATCGGTTATGCCGATGGTGCAAGTCGTTACTCCCGGAATCTAGCCTCGGCAGGTTGGGCCATCTTCACCCCCTTGCATGCCCTCATTCTCTCCAACGGAGTCTGCATTGGTTCTGCCACCAACAATCAGGCCGAATATGATGCAGTGCGTGGTCTCTTAGCCGATGCCCTCTTCCATCGCATCCTCCATCTGCACGTTCGTTTGGATTCCCTACTTCTTGTCATGCAACTAAATGGTGTTTATCGTGTGCATAACCCTGTGCCGTTTAGACGCTATTTACGAGTGAAACTCTTGATACGTGCATTTGAAACCATAACTTTCAACCATGTACCTCGAGAACAGAATCACTATGTAGATAGTATTGCAAACCATGTTCTAGATTGGCATTTATCACACGCATTTCATACAAGACAATAACATTAATAATCATTAAAAACGATGCATATCCATAATATGTGTCGCAAAACATGTGTTTAGAGTCCATCTACTCTGATACATATGACATGCCCATAGCATGTTACAACAACTCAAAACTGGGGGCACCACCTGCCCCTACATACACACTAGGGGGCACCACATGCCCCACACCTACTCACTATTTTGCGGATCCCGAGCCAATGGCTCTGCCCCTGTAGCCCGTAGATCACGTATGCCTTGACCGGCCATCGCCATGCACCGCATGACACCTCGCCATTCCGAGGGAAGACCAATGCATGCCTCCACGTACTGGTCGTCTAAGTCTTGCCACCCGCGCTCTGAAACTCCGGTCAGCAACGTCTCGCATCTACGGTGGATGTCCTCCAGAAGGGCGGCCGCATCCTCATTGCGCGCTGCTCTCGACCCACTCGACCCTGCAGCTCCAGAGGCTGCCGGGCGTCCCATATATCCGGCCGGTTTTACCGGAGCTATATCTGCATACCAAAAGTACATGAATCAGTACCATATCTACTATTCAATAACTTTAACATGCCCATACAATAATAGTTACTTATCACTTACCATCGGGCCCCCATACTCGACCAGGAGGAAGTGGTAGGTCCGGATCCCCACAATAACTCATCCCACTATAGGGATAGTCGTCTATGTATAACGACATCTGATCCCAATGGGCAAAGAACTCAGGTCGAAACACTCGCCCGACCGCCCTTCCTCCTCCTCTGCACAGTAGCCGCCCCCACCGGTGCATCCTGGGCTCTCTCGGGCCCCCATCTGGAAGCTGTATACGAGGCCGCAAGGTCGGGATCTTCTCAAAGAAGAAGGCGCACAATAAAGTCCCATACGAGAAATCGTGGTTCACTTGCCGCTTGCAGAGCGACAACTGTCGTTTTAGCGACACCAGCATCATTTGGGCCCACCCATAGTAGGTCCCACTCAACACACTCTCCACAATCATCATCTGCCCCCCAGTGATGTGATGGAGCGCCTGGTTGCCCAGGATACGCAGCACTGCTGCGGCCACTGCACGGGTCTCTAATATCTCTAGATCCCCGATCGGTATCCGAGTCCCCTTGACTTGGAGACCCGGTTGACAATGTCGCTCCACAAACTCCATGATATGTCGCCCCCGCGGTAATACTGGCTGCGTGTTTCCCACCATCCCCAGTGGCGGGAGACCCGTCAGGAAATACACATCCTGGACTGTCAGTTCGATCCTGTGCCCCTGCACTACAAATACCTCATGCTCTGGATCCCAGTAACTGATAATCCGGGCCAACAAAGGCTCTCCCACTCTCATCAAAGGGTTCTCCAAAAACTTTAGAACCCCAAACCTGGCCAACACACGACGGACACCCTGATCTGCTTGGATCTCTACCCGTAATGTACCCAGGTCTCTCTCTATCTAGTTAACCCGTATATCTGCCATATTTGCACAAAAACACCATCTTTGTCAGCATACAGATAGGGAATACCATAACCAAACACAAAAACCCAACTCTCAGCCATAAAACAGCACTCAAACCCCTCATCTTCCAGGTCACACTTTTCTGCCCAATTCTGGGACAAGTCGCACTTTTTGCCCTGAAACCTACTTCCCAGGTTGCACTTTTTGGCCCAAAAAGTGCGACCCAGCCGTAGAGATGAAGGAGGGTCTGTTACTGAGATTTTGGGCCCTAAAATGAACTTTCAATCCATCAAAATGAAAGAGTAAGGTTAGGCCTCTTACCTGCAACTGACGGATCTCGATTCCAACGGTCGGTTTGTCCGCTACGCTCGCCACAAGATTTAGGGCCTTCTCTCCTCTCTACATTCACCACAGCAACACTAGAAAATGAGTGAATTTGGAGGGAAAACTGCCTTATTAAAAGAGAACCCTTGTTTCTTCTTTCGACTGCTGCGACCATACCGTAGCCCCGTTTGACAAACCGTCTGCACCGTTGGAAAGCTCTCACCGAGCCCTCAAATGGGTATCTATTAGTTTTTTGTGATTTATACTTCACCAGGACTCATTTTTTCCAATAAGGGTCACTTCACCTCTCCTTAAAATCGAATTTCCTCACTTACGACACTTGTACTTGGGGCACCATTTTTCCTCCTTACTTGTCTTTGTTCGTGTCGATTTTCGTCATGAGTTACCATCTTGTACTCATGTTTTCATGGTCCCCCATTGGGCCTTTACTGTGTGGTAGCACCATCGAGTTGCCCTTGTTTAGAGCATCCAAGTTGAGTCCTCATCGCATTCATGGAGTCTATCCCGAGTCCCTTTGTACCCCGCTATAGCCCTCCATCTTTCATTGCTTGGTCTCTCTCTTGTGTCGCACATTATGACCTTCAGTCCCACTGTCCCCTATCCCTTATGATATTGTGTCAGTCACTGCCATGTCATTCATGCCCTTTATGCTCTAACAAGGGAAGTTGTCCATTTGCTACTCAGTCCTTTCCATTTCACTATCATCATTAGTGTCAGTCTGTCCGTCACTCTACTATTTTCTCTCGTGCCTTAGTTGAGGATATCTCATTGCCTCACCTATGGCGGACCTCCTTCTGTCGACATCATCTCATTCATTCCAGAAGCCAGGTTTAGAGGGCGGTGTACCTTGGTTCCAGCTTCCCCTCTTGTCCGGTGCCTCAGATCAGGCAAAGGGATCTCTCATTTCCCTTTGACTTGATTGTTTCTCCACTCCAGCTCCTTTCAGCATGACCGAGATCCGTATACTTGATGGTTCAGTGATACAGCAGCAGCTCTTGATGATTCCCGAGTGTGTGTGAGATGTCTCAACCCTCATGAGGGGGTGGCCCTGCAGGTAGCCCCCCACATGCCCGGATGACCTCCTCCTTGCAGCCTTCGATGCAGCTCCAGATATTTGATGATGTTGGCCTTAGCCACTTGCAGCGCCTCTTTGACTTGCATGTATCAGTCAGATTTTGTGAGCCCTTCCCCATTTACAGGGGGCATTTGGGTTGTATTTGTATCCCATGTACTCAGATATTATTGTATCAGTCCTGGCTGTTATCCCAGGCACAGCATGTATGTGGGATTCCTCATTGTATTTTTATCTGGCTCATGATTATGCCGGCTATACTTTATGGTTCGGTCCCTTGTTTACCGGACACACTATTATTTTGTACTTTGTCTCAGCGGGCATAGGTATGCCTCCCCCGCCGCCTTCAGCACAGGTACCCTCTCATAAAAAGAGACTTGTTGCACCTGCGAGTCTCGTCTCCTCAGGGTCTAGTTCTTCAGCACACTATCTACCTTGCATTTCTCTCTCTGACTTCCCTTTTGTTGTCTGGTGATTGAGTTCTTACAATGTACTTTGGTCATACGATTTGCTCCTGACACTCGCACGCTGGGGGGCAATCTGTTACACCATTTTTTGGTCATCTAACCTATTATCATTAGATGGACCCAAGTACACCATGTAAGACCAATTTTACCTTAAGTAAAATTGCCTTCACTATGTTAAATAACTTAATAAACCACATTTATTAGGTTGTTTATGGTCTAAACAGGAAACCCCAAAAGGAAATATTAAACAAACCTATATTTGTTTGATTTTCCTCATGGAATAATTAATTAAACCATAATTTAATTATTACTCCCAGTCATGTTTAACCTAAAAACAAAGAAATTAATTAGATAAACCTTTATTTATCTTATTATTTTCTAGGAATAATTATTTAAATCTTATTTAGATAATATTCCTTGTTAAATATGACCAAATCACCTACAAATAATTAAATAAATCATTATTTATTTGATTATCTTCTAACCGCTTCCTTAAAAAGATAAATAAATCATTTATTTATTTATTTTTGACAAATCAAGGGATTTGGCCCAAGTCAAATACCTTTTCCCTCCAACAAATATAATAAAATATTCCATAAAAGGTGGATCTAGATTTGGTTAACATTATTTTAATCATGCACCAAGATCTAGAATGACCCAACATTTTGTTATAAATAGGAGGGTTTTTCCTACCATTCTTCACCTTTTGTTGCCTATTAGATCACTCTGGATCTATACACTTGGTCCCATTTTTCCATCATTTGCTGTGTGAGCTCCCATTGAGCTCTATTCTTTGCATTGGGTTTTCTACACCAACAAGAGAGAGAAATCTTAGATCCGAAGTGCTGAGGACTTCCAAGAACCCATCCCACTGAGGAGAATTGGATACGCCTTCTTGTTTTCCTCCCAGGTGCCCAATTAATACAAAAATTCTTTCAAAAATTGTTCTTGTCTTGTCTATTGGTACATGGAGCAAACCCTTGTTTTTACTGCTTAATGTCTTTCCATGCATAGATCTGGTTTTTTTGTAGCTCTTTTCTTGTTCAACTAACCGTAGATCTGAAGATATTGGCAGCCACTTTTGTTGTTAGGGCTATTAGTTATGCGTAGCTAAAGTGGTCCTTTTTCGTACACTTCGAAAAAGGATTCATACTAACAGTATACATGATACTTAGTCCTAAGTTTCACTTTTTTTAGATTTTAGGTATAGTTGACGCAAATTTATTGTTTTACA